>BLSH010378675.1:1611935-1633980 GCA_018402905.1 Glandirana rugosa | reverse complement strand
CCTTTATATATGTCCCCCCTCACACCTTTATATATGTCCCCCCTCACACCTGTATATATGTCCCCCCTCACACACCTGTATATATGTCAGCCCCCGACATACACAAATCTGTAAAACACACATACAGTATCTCCCAAAAGTGAGTACACCCCTCACATTTTTGTAAATATATTAGATCTTTTCATGTGACAACACAGAAGGAATGACACTTTGCTACAATGTAAAGTAGTGAGTGTACAGCTTGTATAAGAGTGTAAATTTGCTGCCCCCTCAAAATAACTCAACACACAGCCATTAATGTCTAAACCACTAGCAACAAAAGAGAGTACACTCCCAAGTGAAAATGTCCAAATTAGGCCCAATTAGCCATTTTGCCTCTCCGATGTCATGTGACTCGCTAGTGTTACAAGGTCTCAGGTGTGAGTGGGGAGCAGGGATGTTAAATTTGGTGTTATCGCTCTCACTCTCTCATACTGGTCACTGGAAGTTCAACATGGCACCTCATGGCAAATAACTCTCAGAGGATCTGAAAAAAAAAATGTTGCTCTACATAAAGATGGCCTAGGGCTAGGCTATAAGAAGATTGGCAAGACCCAGAAACTGAGCTGCAGCACGGTGGCCAAGACCATAAAGCGGTTTAACAGGACAGATTCCACTCAGAACAGGCCTTGCCATGGTCAACCAAAGAAGTTGAGTGCACGTGCTCAGCATCATATCCAGTGGTTGTCAGTGGTTGGGAAATAGACGTATGAGTGCTGCCAGCATTGCTGCAGAGGTTGAAGGGGTGGGGGGTCAGCCTGTCAGTGCTCAGACCATACGCCGCACACTGAATCAAATTGGTCTGCATGGTTGTCGTCACAGAAGGAAACCTCTTCTAAAAATGATGCACAAGAAAGCAGACTAGGGACATGGAATAATGGAACCATATCCTATGTTCTGATGAGAACAAGATAAACTTATTTGGTTCAGATGGTGTCAAGCGTGTGTGGCGGCAACCAGGTGAGGAGTACAAAGGCAAGTGTATCTTGCCTACAGTCAAGCATGGTGGTGGGAGTGTCATGGTCTGGGGCTGCATGAGTGCTGTCAGCACTGGGGAGCTAAAGTTCATTGAGGGAACCATGAATGCCAACATGTACTGTGACATACTGAAGCAGAGCATGATCCCCTCCCTTCGGAGACTGGGCCACAGGGCAATATTCCAACAGGATAACGATCCCAAACACACTTCCAAGATGACCACTGCCTTGCTAAAGAAGCTGAGGGTAAATGTAATGGACTGGCCAAGCATGTCTCCAGACCTACACCCCATTGAGCATCTGTGGGGCATCCTCAAATGGAAGGTGGAGGAGTGCAAGGTCTCGAACATCAACCAGCTCCGTGATGTCGTCATGGAGGAGTGGAAGAGGACTCCAGTGGCAATCTGTGAAGCTCCTGTGATCTTGTAGTCCAAGATGGTTAAGGCAGTGCTGGAAAATAATGCCCACACACAATATTGACACTTTGGGCCCAATATGGACATTTTCACTTAGGAGTGTACTCACTTTTGTTTTAGACATTAAATGGCTGTGTGTTGAGTTATTTTGAGGGGACAGCAAATTTACACTGTTATATAAGCTGTACACACACTACTTTACATTGTAGCAAAGTGTCATTTCTTCAGTGTTGTCACATGAAAAGATATAATAAAATATTTACAAAAATGTGAAGGGTGTACTCACTTTTGTGAGATACTGTAGCTCTGACCCCTCCCTGTACACAAACCGCCCCCCTTCCTTTCCTTCACAGCCCCTACTTGTAAATGAGGTCTTCCTACCTAGTCCCAGCTCTTGTTTCCAGAAAGCTGGCATGTTGCTGAGACACACAAGAGCTGCAGCCGATCACACTATATAACAGTACAGGCAGCTCACACGAGGGGTGCACATGCACATAATGGCCAGAGGTGGCATTAAAGCTTGATCTCAATGACAGAGCAGCAGAAGCTGCTGAGATCGTTCCTGTATTGCACAAAACGGGGTCCCTTACAGTTGTATCGGCTGACCCCCCCTGATTGCGGTCCTGCTCCTGAAGCTTGACTGAAAAACTTCTAGATACTGCATCATCCCATCCTGCTTTGTTTCTAGGATGTTGCTAAGAGCCTCCTAGCTGTTACTGCCCACCTCCACCATCACAGGAGGGAGCTCTCAAACTTTGAGCTCACAGCTACTATGTCAGGGGAGAGAAAAAGCAAGTGAGGGGACTTGAATCAGAGAAAGAGCTCACTCCTGTGATGGAAGTGATCAGTATGACCTAGGAGCATCTTAGCAATGTCCTAGCAACAAGGCAGGATGAGATGAAGTGAAGCTACACAATCTACAGATGCCCCTTACCCGCATAGGAAGTTTTTCGGTAAAGGTGAATTATACTTTTAACTAGGGATGCACTGATACCAGTTTTTTTTTCAGCGAGCACGAGTACCAATATTTTCGGTCAAGTACTCGTCAATACCAAGTATCCATACTTTGCGGTGCAATTTGCGTCCATACAAAAAGAATGGGTGCAAATCATACTGCAAAGAATCGCATGCGGTTGAAACAGGAATGTGGTAGATTCCAGTCCATAACGCATAAGGTTTCCCCACCGCTCTCTTATGTGAATCCAGGCTTGTCATAGTGACTTAAGCCAGGGTTCACACAGGAGCAGTGTGGGAATCTGCATGCGATTCTGACAGGAATCACAACGCATTCCTGTTCAAAAAGCATGTGATTCTTTGGAGTGCGATTTGCGCCCATTAATTTTGTATTTTGTTTACTCGTAAAAAAAACTGTATTGGTGCATCCCTACTTTTAACACTTCAGTTTTCCACTGCATCAGTGGCGGCTGGTGAAATTTTAGAAGGGTTTAGAAGGGGGGGGGCCCCGTCCTCCCCTTTTGACCACGCCCTCCCCTTTGGCCACTCCCACTTCTCATAAGCCCCACCCCTTATCATTTCCACCTCTTGTGTCAGGAGTTTACAGCCCAGCATCACCAGATAGTGGTATACAACATCACCAGATAGTGGTATACAGAGTCAGAAAGCAGTATACACTTACAGAGCACTAGATAGAAGTATACAGAGCCCCAGATAGCAGTATACAGAGCCCCAGATAGCAGTATACAAAGTCACCATATAGCAGTATACAGAGCCCCAGATAGCAGTATACAGTCACCAGATAGCAGTATACAGAGCCCCAGATAGCAGTATACAGAGTCTCAGACAGGGTATACAGAGCCCCAGATAGGGTATACAGAGCCCCGTATTAGGTATACAGAGCCCCAGAAAGGGGAATACAGGGTCCCAGATAGGGTATACAGGGTCCCAGATAGGGGTATACAGGGCCCCAGATAGGGGTATACAGGGCCCCAGATAGGGGTATACAGGGCCCCAGATAGGGGTATACAGGGCCCCAGATAGGGGTATACAGGGCCCCAGATAGGGTTATACAGGGTCCCAGATAGGGTTATACAGGGTCCCAGATCGGGTTATACAGGGTCCCAGATAGGGTTATACAGGGTCCCAGATAGGGTTATACAGGGTCCCAGATAGGGTATACAGGGCCCCAGATAGGGTATACAGGGACCCAGATAGGGTATAGAGTCACCAGAAAGGGGTATACAGGGTCCCAGATAGGGGTATACAGGGTCCCAGATAGGGGTATACAGGGTCCCAGATAGGGGTATACAGAGCCCCAGATAGGGTATACAGAGCCCCAGATAGGGGTATACTGTCACCAGATAGGGGTATACAGAGTCCCAGATAGGGTATACAGGGCCCCAGATAGGGGTATACAGGGTCCCAGATAGGGGTATACAGGGTCCCAGATAGGGGTATACAGGGTCCCAGATAGGGGTATACAGGGTCCTAAATAGGGTATACAATCACCAGATAGGGGTACATACGGTCCCAGATAGGGCATACAGAGCCCCAGATAGGGGTATGCAGGGTCAAAGATAAGGTATACAGGGTTCCAGATAGGGTATACAGTCACCAGATATGGGTATACAGGGTCCTAGATGGGGTATAAAGTCACCAGATAGGGGTATACAGGGTCCCAGATAGGGGTATACAGTCACCAGATAGGGGTATACAGTCACCAGATAGGGGTATACAGTCACCAGATAGGGGTATACAGGGTCCTAGATGGGGTATACAGTCACCAGATAGGGGTATTCAGGGTCCCAGATAAGGTATACAGGGTCCCAGATAGGGGTATATAGGGTCCCAGATAGGGTATACAGTCACCAGATAGGGGTATACAGGGTCCTAGATGGGGTATACAGTCACCAGATAGGTGTATACAGGGTCCCAGATAGGGGTATACAGGGTTCCCGATAGGGGTATGCAGGGTCCCAGATAAGGTATGCAGGGTCCCAGATAAGGTATGCAGGGTCCCAGATAAGGTATGCAGGGTCCCAGATAGGGGTATATACGGTCCCAGATAGGGGTATATACGGTCCCAGATAGGGTATACAGTCACCAGATAGGGGTATACAGGGTCCCAGATAGCGTATACAGGGTCCCAGATAGGGGTATGCAGGGTCCCAGACAGGGTATACAGTCACCAGATAGGGGTATATACGGTCCCTGATAGGGGTTTGTGGCGCCCCCCCCCCCCAAAGTCGGGACAAGTCCCAGACTTACCCCATCTAATAGGCAGGCAGGCAGGAGTGTGCAGAGATCGGCATGCGGCCAGTGGGTTGTTTGTATGCAGAGGCAGTGCTTGCGGTGAGCGTGCAGAAGACAGGAGCCTGGAGTCCGGCTTCTCTCTCCATGCCCGGAAGTGACACCGAGGCTGCACCGAGATCGATTGACAGTACCAGGAGCCAATAGGCGGCTTGACGCATAGAGCAAAGCGCCTCAAGGCAGGATTAAACCCTGCCATTGAAGCGTGACGCCTGCAATCATATGATTGCAACGATGTCACACTTCCGGCGCCCGAACACAGTGCACTGTTAATTTAAAGAAACTTCTTTTTTTTTTTTTAAAGGTGACTTTTTAATTTTTCTATTTTTTTTTTTATTATGGGCCGGCCGCCACTGCACTGCATAAAGATAATGGTGAAAATAAATAGTATAAAAATAAAGTTCACAAAAACTTTGTTAAGAATAACGCTATCCAATTAAATAAAGCTGCAACATATTGAAATAAACAAACTGGGCAATCCTTACCTTGAATGCATAGTTCTTTATGGCAGTTATGACATCTTTGAAGAGAACCTTTGACGTCAGGGTGTAGCCATGATAAATTACGGGCTCCCCGTTGGGCCCATCCCAGCAATCTAGCTCCACACACCGACATCCTTTTGTAAGAGCCCTGGTTTCAAAGCAGAAGTGTGACATATCAATTCCAGCTATAAAAAACACATTTCAAAGTTTGCTTGGAGGCTTTATTATTTACAGTTCCTCATTTGTTATACTAAGTCTATTAAACTGGATAGAAATTATATTTGGTAAACCCGCGTACTATAGAGCTGATAAGTGTCACTATACGACTGTCCTCAAAAGTCCATCACCTAAAACTGAATCTAGTCCATGTCAGTATTTTCAGATTATATATACAAAAGGAGTGTTTAATTGCCATCCCAGTGTGATCACAGTGGTAGATGACCAGCTGATTGCAGCTCACCTTATGTAGGCCTCAGTACTGCTTGGTCCTCCTAGCTGGTCTTCCATCAAGTAAGTGTTGTGCGAGGAGGAGATGAAGTAATGAGACAGTGGTTGTTTCATGTCCTGGTAAACTTTACTGTGTGCTGGGTTAAATACATTCCCATCATCAGACAGCAGGTACATCAGGAAGCCATCTTTTGTCAGGGACTGTTGCTTCTTAACTGTAACACAACATATGACACTATTACAACAACTTAGTAGGAGTTGATTTTGTTAATCCAGCAAGGACTGCAGCTGAAAAACCATGATACAAGATGTAAAGGTTTAAAAACAAAGCTGGAGATGGTCAAATGTCATTCTATGCATCAGCAATGAATTTCCAATGATAGCAAAAACACCTTAAACTAATGTCAACAGCACACTGCATTTGTCCATTGAAGCCCACTGACACAGGTTCCAAGGCACCTTTCACATGGACCATATCCGGTCTGATCAGCAGGAAATCCATAAACAGATCCTCTGCTGAATAAGAGCAGTAAAGAGCAGATGTCACGTCTACAACATCGGTGTCTCTTCATTCTTTTGCTGCATTTATAGTTAAAGGAATGGCTTTTTTTGCATAGTTACATTGGTCAAGCTTGAACCATTGAAGTGTGCATGTGCCAAAACTCTGGAAACTGGAATCTATTACAGCGAACGCAGCTGTCTCCCGGGTTCTGTGCTGAGTGACTGTCCTGCTGGTTAGTGAACACAGGAGACCGCTTGTTCAGTTTAGGCCCCGTTCAGAGAACACTTTGCATTCTCTGATTGGGCAAGGTAAAGAGGTGGGGCAGTGACCTCACAATCTGCACCTCATCCAATCAAAGAATGTCTTTGATTCTCTGAGACATATGCAAGGGATTTAGTGAATGGTGCCCATGCCATGCAGGACCCTGAAGCAAACAGTAATCACTGTAGTAGAGCCTACCTCAGTGATTTCCACTCACTTTGTTCCCAGCTGGAACAATATCTAAACCAGCTTGAAAAAGTGGAGCTTTCGGGACTTACGTTCGATCTAAGAGCAGTCAGATGTATGCAGGCTTACATTCGTTCACATCCAATCACCTTTGATCTGTCATGTTTAGGTCCAAAAAAATCGAAAAGGGATGCAAACCTTTTGCATATTTTATTTATACCTGGATGGACTCGGAGTAACAGGATGTAAACTGGAGTTACATCTACTCAGCCACCGATCAGCATCAGATCGGTTTTGAATGTTTGACTCTGGTTGCTGGCTTTAACCTGCATTTACACTACAGCGTTTTCAATCGTGGGCAGATTTGGCATGGATATGCCCAAGATTTGAAAGCGCGGGACTCGCATTTGAGATGCCTTTTATTTGAATGAAACCTCAAATCGCAGTGCGGGTCTGCCGCGATTGCCGTGCAATAAATCGTGCTGAAATCAGAAACCCACCTTGCGGGAAGCATGTCGCCCAAAAGTAGTTCCTGAACTTTTTTTGGGCGACATGCTTACTGCGACAATTGTGGCAGATCCACACCGCGATTTGAAGTGTCATTCAAATTAATGGCATATCAAATGCCAGTCCTGCGATTTGTCATTCACACATTGGCGCTTTCAAACTGCGGGCAGATTTGCAGCAAATCTGCCCGCGATTCAAAACACTGTAGTGTGGATGCACCCAAGGAAACAACTCCAGTTCTTAGTAAGAACATGTTGATAGAAAAGGCTTTACTGGCTTAAATGTGTGGGTGACCAACAGCTTCCAGTGCCTACATAGTCATAGAGAAAGTAATGTTATATACAGTATTTTTACACTCTCCCTGTACAATTCCCTTTATTGCATACACTGAGCAGAAATGTGAAGCTTGCTATTGACCACAAAGGCTGCTATTTTACAAAATGCATATAAACACATTAGTGTCCTATAGTCAGGTACAGGAATCTGATATACAAAACAAGCTGGTAAATTCTGTTAAAATGATGTCTTGGAAAAGTAGGCACTTGGAGCAAACATTACAATAAAATTAAACTGAAGCATTGCAATGCAAAATATTTAAAGCACAAATTAAAGCTTGTTTTGCTGCACTTCTCCTGTGGATCACAGATCGTTCTGCACTCCTTTGACCGTTTTTTCAGCAGACAACACGCTGAAGCCCACTGTCGGCTGACGTCACAGAGCCAGTCCAGGCTTGGAAAGGAGTGCGATCATATGATCTGGATCCACCCACATGCCTGGATCGGCACCCAACTCAGCCTCTCAGCAAAACTCAAGAGTCTGAGCCAGCTGCTCCTGCCCCCTCTATGGCCTAGCGCTCCAGGGAGGGGGAGGGGCAGAGCAGAGAGCTGGTGACAGACACGATCAGCAGTGTTTGATTGCTCGGTTCTCAGTCTTAGAGGTGTCAGGTACAGATGCAGCATTGGATCGATGCTGCATCCACCTAGGTAAGTAGGATTGGGAAATAAAAAGAAAACCCATACTTCTCTTTTAAATGTCTCATTAATTTGTATGTATAGCCAAAACTTTATATATTGTTGGAAAGAATAGAGGTGGTTTCCCTTAACTTTTGTTCCTGGGACAAGGCTAAAATTTAGAATTTTCCCTCATTTTCTCAGTGACAGTGGTCACCAATCACAGACATCAATAAAAACTTGACAGAAAGCCTAACCATTCCCCATAATAAAACAAATATATATATTTTGCCTAGCAATACACTTAAAATACTATAAACCTATTTAGGGACCAACAAAGCACACCATTCTAAAGGTTTGATTTATTGTAAGGTATGTGGCAGCCACTAGCAGTCTGCAGATGAGAACTACTGTTTCAATATGAAAGCAGAGACCTCTCTACAACGGACCCTGCCCTTCCCCATCCCCCACTAAGACAGTCCTATAGCTTTGCAATAAGCAGAGTCCATGAGCTTTGCTAAAGACCATACAGTATACAGCTGTTCAATCTCTGCAGAAAGGCTGCTGCTTATACACAGATAGGCTACTACCAGGAAACAGGCTTCTTCAGGGAAACTGGGGCTAGTTTACAAGAAAATTAAACACAAATAATTTGTACAACAATAGTTTTTAGGCTTCCTGACAAAATCACAACACTTGATAAAAGGTGTTCAACTTGGGCTTAGTCTAACTCCAGCCACATGTTTTATTTTACTTTCGGATAGAGTGCGGGGAAGCTACAATTTATGTTAAAATTGTATTTCTGTCAGTGCCTCCCATTGGAGAGATTTTCCCCACTTCCTGTCCTTGTGACACCCATGCAAGAAAAGGGGTGTGGTTGTCACAGAAGAGAAAGACACAGAAATCAATTTTTTAAAAAAATCTGAAGTTCTAATTCTTCCCACTCTACCAAAAATATATTTTAATTTAATCTGTGCCCTGTCGGAAAGATTTTCCATCACTTCCAGTCTTGATAAGTAAAAGAAAACAACAAGGTCACAGGTAGAAATATATACCCGATAAGCTTCAAAGAAAAAAAAACTTCAAAAAAGAAAAGAAATATATAACTAGACTAAAATATGTAACAAAAACATGTCCCGACTGTGAAGGTGAAGATGCTGGATGTGGAGGTCCTGGGCTGGTGTGGTTACACGTGGTCTGCGGTTGTGAGGCCGGTTGGATGTACTGCCAAATTCTCTGAAACGTCTTTAGAGACGGCTTATGGTAGAGAAATGAACATTCAATTCAAGGGCAACAGTTCTGGTGGACATTCCTGCAGTCTGCATGCCAATTGCACGCTCCCTCAAAACTTTCAAAATCTGTGGCATTGTGCTGTGTGATAAACCTGCACATTTTAGGGCTGGTTCACACATAGGTGACCTGTCCAGATGACTTGTGTCGCCCCAAGTCACTTGACATGAAATGAATGGGAGCCATCTTAATAATACGCTACTCAAGTCGCTTCGACTTCAAGGCGACTTCAGAAAAAGTTCCTGTACTACTTCAACGCAACTTCTATCCAACTTGTGCCCATAGAATTCAATGGAAGTCGCCTACAAGTCGGATCCCCCATCTATATTGAAGCGACTTTGAATCCACTTTACAGGGAAAAGAAAAGGCCTCTCTTCTCTGATTGGCCACAGGCAAAGTCGCCTGGCATGGAGGTCGCATTGAAAGTTTCCCAAAGTCACCTTAAAGTCCCATTCAAATCGCCTAGCAAAGTCACCTCTGATGTCGGATCGCCTAGGTGTGAACCGGCCCTTAGAGTGGCCTTTTATTGTGGCCAGCCTAAGGCACACCTGTGCAATAATCATGCTGTCTAAGCAGCATCTTGATATGCCACACCTGTGAGGTTGATGGATTATCCCGGCTAAGAAGTGCTCACTAACACAGATTTAGACAGATTTGTCAACAATATTTGAGATCTCTGAGTTCAGTTCATGATAAATAGGGGCAAACACAAAACACAAAAATGTTGAATTTAGAATTTTGCTCAGACACTAGCACCCCCCCCCCCCCCCCAAACCTCCTATATGATACAAGTAGGTACATTATCATATCAACCTGGTCATGATATGTTTTTGTCCCCATTCGATTTTTTGTGTGTGTTTTTAATGTTTTGGGGTGGGTCAAACTATTTGCTAGGGGACGGTTGGCTAAATATAGTTATTTTTTTATATATATTTTCTTGTCTGTTTATATGCCTTTACATTTTTGTGATTTTTTTTTCCTTGGAAACACCAGAAGCTCTTTATTTGGTGTAATATTTATTATTATTTTTGAAGTCAGTGTGTATTTATTTTATACAGGGTTACTTGCTTCCCTTTGGAAATAAATACCTGACAGAGTCTCCAACCCTTCCGTTCTATCCAATATGAAATGACAAAATTATGGAAAATAATAATAAAATAAGTGAAACGAGAAGTTACCTAACTTTTGTTTAATTTTTTTTTTTTTTAAATAATTGGCGTCCTTGGACAATAAGGCTTTTTCTTTTTTTACTTTGCACGAGATGTGGCAAGTTTTCCCTCCACAGATGAATCTTGCTCACCTTCCTCACTTGGCTCATACTTGTCTATCAGGGAGGCTGCCTGCTCCAAGGTCACGGTCTCCCTCTGCTCCGTCATCAGGAATTTTTGCAGTTTTTCAGCAGACATAAGATTCTCGTTGCTCTTGTAAGTGTCAAATATTACATCTATTTCGTCTCGCATTGTCAGGATTTTATAGAATTCCTCAATTTCATCATCCTCCAGAGCTCCATTTCCTGATTTATCACATTGCTAAAAATATATTATTACGTTAGTTGTTATTTTTTTTTAATTTGCAAAACACTATAAAGAATATCAGTAGACAAACCCCTTCAATGTCTGATGGCTCATTTGGATATACTTTACATTTTGGGTGAATTCAACCCTTTCCATGCACATTTTTCATGTGCTTTCCATGCAAACTTCAAGGAAGAAGTACAGAGGGTTCCAGTTTTTATATGGGGTCTTCAAGTGACATTGCACAGGTTTTTTGAACCAACTTTTTGCCCCTAAATATTTACTACTTTTTGCCCCTTAAAGCTGAATAACAGGAATTCAGCAACTTTGCAAAAAGTGCAGGCCACGCTATGGAGGAGATTTACTAAAACTGGTGCACATCGAATGTGGTGCAGCTGTGCATAGTAACCAATCAGCTTCTAGGTTTTATTGTCAAAGCTTAACTGAACAAGCTGAAGTTAGAAGCAGATGGTTACTATGCACATCTGCACCAAATTCTGTGTGCACCTGTTTTAATAATTCTCCCCCAATTAAGTCCAATTATGTGCATGTCACCTCCAGAACTTCTATCACTTATATGTTAAATGTTTGTTGCACTCTTAGAGGATACACTCCAGCTGTGAGAGGAGAGAAGCACACAGAGCAGCTATGCCCGTCACTAACCTTTGCTGCTCATTCACAGAAGCCTTTGTATTTTTGTGAATTAGTTCGCATAATACAAAGGCTTCTGTGAATGGGCAGAAGGAGAGAAAGGACAGCAAAGCAGTTCTGAGACCACAGTGAGCAGTGTCAGAGCTCCAAAAGTTATCTTCCTGGAGAACAATAAACCTGATGGTTAGATGTGAATAATGAGAGCTAAGTCTACAAGGCAGCAGGCACTGCATTGGACTTAACTCATGGTATGCCTGCAGTATTAATAAAGTAGCTGAATTCCCGGAATTCAGCTTTAAAGTTGAATTCCAGGTATACCAAAAAAGCACAAAAATAAAAAAATAAATGTGGACACCCAAAGGCTACCTCATGCTTTATTATGAAAAATACAACAGCTGCTCCCTTCAGTAAACCACCCTGCACCCACATTCCCCACACAGTAACCTCCCTCTGTTAAGATTGCCGTCCCAGTACCCAAGATCCCCATAACAAAAAATGTAGAGCTCAAGGCAGCCCTCCCAAGGAGCTGGGATAGAGGTGACCATATACAGAGACCCCCCTAGAAATGGAATCCCTGATATAACTGCACCTGCATACTATTTGGACCTAGATCCGTATGGGTCAAACTACAATGACATCCCAGGATCCTGAATGAAGCAGCTCTACACCTTAATGCCACAATGGGCTAATGCAGTGCAAACCTTCATTACAGGAATTCCTGAGGGTCAGTGTCACTGAGGAATCTACTGTCCTTCCAAGTCCAATCCAATCAAGCAAAACACTATCCACTCCTTATCCAAAATCTAAAGGTATAGATTAGGTGCCTGATGGAGCTCTGTCGTATAACAGTATGGAAGTCCATATGGCTGATAATCCACTGATGTATGTGTTGAAAGCTGCACCAGAAGCTATGTATTCTGCTATTCGCTCCACACCTGATTAGTCACATAGTATCAATGACAGTGAGGTAAAGGCGATCCTACAGGATCCATGTAAGCAAACATAAGACAGTGTCATATTGTGGTATCCCTCAGGCTGCATATGATCCGGCCATTGCTATAACTAGGTCCCAGCACTCTGGGCACCTACGCGACACTGTTGATATGACCAATCGGCAGACACCTGTTAGTTACTCAGTGTCCCGTTGCTGCAGTCTCAAGATTCCTCTGTATGCGCCATGATAACCGGACATCCCATGTCCTGGTAAGCTCTCAGATGATGAAAGCAATGGTGGTAGTGGTGTGTATCACACAGCAGACTGGTGCGAGCAGGTGTCTGATATCCAAATCAACATACAAGTGTTGTAATCAGGCTGCACACCTGCGAACAATACCAGCGGAGTCAGCACAAGGATATTCCAAATGCTGTCCAGTCCCCTTAGACAGGGATTCCAATAAAATCCAATGAGAAAACTAAACATGCAGTGCATCAGGGGGTGGGGGGTCTGTCCCTATGTCTACATGTTAGACATGTAGAATTCCTGTAATGAAGGTTTGCACTGAATTAATCCATTGTGGCCTTAAGGTGTAGAGCTACTTCATTCAGCATCCTGGGAGGTCATTGTAGTTTGACCCATATGGACCTAAGTCCAATTAGCATGCAGGTGAAATTATATCAGGGGTTCCATCTCTAGGGGGGTCTCTGTATATGGTCACCTCTGTCCCATCTCTTTGGGAGGGCTGCCTTGAGCTCAACATTTTTTGTTAGGGGGATCTTGGGTACTGGGGACGGGAATCTTAACAGGGGGAAGTTATGGTGTGGGGAATATGGGTGGGGTGGTTTACTGAAGGGAGTAGCCAATTTTTGAAGCTGTTGTATTGTTCATAATAAAGCATGAGGAGGTAGCCTTTGGGTGTCCATATTTATTTTTTTATTTTTGTACTTTTTTGGTATAGTGTTTATAGTGAACACACCCTGCCCTTATAGTGGGTGGCATCCTCATATAGTCTATGATTAATTAGGTTCCCAGTACCATAGGGTTTTTTTGTATGAATTCCAGGTATGACTAGTTTTACACAATTGCACTCATCCAGCATTGGAAGGCTTTGCATCAATTGAGCAAATATAAAGCATTCTCTGAATCCATGCCGAGCTGGTGACCTCCTATGTTCACAATGCAGCAGGGCACTCGGCACAGGACCCAGAAGCTAGTGGAGATCACTGGAGTCATGGTGCCTACTACAGTGATTTCCGGCTTTCATAGAAATCCTACAGATATGGTACATGTATGCTTACATTGGTCCACGCTGGACCAATGTAACTATGTAACAATATCCATACCTGCAATTCAGCTTTAAATATTTTTCTCATTATAACCTTACTGCATGGCTATTCACTGATCAGCCAACACTTTATGACCACTGACAGGTCAAATGATTAACTTTATTTATCTCATTACAATAGGATCTCAAAGTAAACATGTTGTCCTTGAAGTGGATGTATTGAAAGCAGAAAGAATGAGCAAGTGTAAGGATTTAAGCAACTTTGACAAGGGCCAAATAATCTCCAAAATGACAGCTCTTGTGGGATGTTCCCAATCTGCAGCAGTCCAACCAAAAGTGGTTCACAGAAGAAAAACTGGCGAACCAACGACAGAGTCATGGACGGCCAAGGCTCACACAGAACACAGTGCATCTCAGTGTGTTGTGTACAGGCCTGCATAGTCACAGACTGCTCAGGGTGCCCATGCTGACCCGTTTCACAGCCAAAAAACCTACAATGGGCATGCGTACATCGAAACTGCACCATGGATCGATGGAAGAAGGTGGCCTGCTCTAATGAATCATGCTTTCTTTTACATTATGTTAATAATCAGGTGCATATGTGTCGCTTACCGAGGGAAGAGAAGGAACAAGGATGCATTATGCGAAGAAGGCAAGCTGGTCGAGGCAGTCATCTGCTACTAATTTCTTGGTGCAAGATATCACAGCATACCTTCAGAGGTCTACTGGAGGCTATGCCTCAACGGGTCAGGACTGTTTTGGCGACAAAAGGGGGACCTACTCAATATTAGGGGGGTGGTTATGTTATTGTTGATCAGTGTAATTCCTATCTTCTGTCTTGGGAACCCAAACATTGATTTCAGGATCTCCTCTTAGGTCCTAATGCACCAGATGTTCTAAATGGAACTACAATATTTTTGTGTCTTGTATCCTTTCATGGACTTTCATACAACAATATGGAGAAATCCCCTTTGCTGGTGACATTCAGACACTCTCTAATGAGTATAGTAATAAAACTATTTTAAATGGAAGAGAAGAATCTAATTTGTACATAACACTATATGTATAGAGCACATACCTGGAATATTTGTTTTGCATAGTTGTCATCAGTCTCAACATTCACTTCCTGCAAGAAGCGCTTTAGCTCCTTAAGGCTCATCTTGTTGTCTTTGTTTTTGTCTGCTTTCCGTAGACAAGTGTGAATCCAACTTTTTTTAAAGCATTTAGGAAAAAAGCTTAGCTTTATACAGGTACATTTATCAGACCTTATATTACACAGTTAAACACTAAATATTAGTCCATATAATATTGCACCTTATTGTTAAAAGTTCATGTGACTTCAGATGTTGCAAAGTGCAAGCAGCGCTAGATAAACATAGAAATACCCATAAATAATTACAAACAACAGTCCAAAGTGCCTTCTTAGTGTTAACCGCTGGGGGCAGGATCCTACTCCAATGTTGTCCACCACCACACCACGTGAGTAAGCAGATGGAGGGGCAAGCCCCCCTATGTGGAAAGACTCACCAAATGAAAGTAGTATAACAGCAATAAATTTCAAGGTTATTCTCCAAAGATACCCCATCCGATCTTATAGTGTATGGGAGACTGCAAATATGGTGATGCTGGGATAGACCTATGTTATTATCCCTTTTTAGCCTGGAAGGAGATATCACAAAATCATTCTGCAGCACCTCTTGCTGGCATAGCATGTGGCTCTTTTCCCAGAAACTTTTTTTTGGGGATTCAATTGTCCTGTTAGTGACAGTAAACACTAAATATTGTAGACTGTAGAGCATCCCTAAAATACTAAGACCCTCTAATAAGCAAATAACACAAACAATGACCCTTACATGGTTGCTGGGTCTGGTCAACTTTCTTCCATACCCCACTATACGTTAGGGAGGCAGCACAATCCTATTGATGGGCCAACAGCAATGCACTGGAGGTAGGAAGGGTTTGCCAATGCCAGTGACCAACGAAAGTGGTTGCAATCAACATATCAGAATGTTCAGATTTTCTGGGGTCCGGAGAAAATCTTAAAGAAAACAAAGGATGGTTTGTCATATTTCTTTGAAATTTTGAGCGCTTATTAAACTGCAACTTACAAATAATGTACTAAGAATCAGCATCATCCTGATCATGTCCAGGTTTCTGGCCATAAGCTTGCGGTCACATACCAGGAGATTTACCTATATTGGGGTTATATTAAATTTTAGAAACAATTCCAGTTACTAAGGTCTGGCGTCCCTTACAGCCATGGGCCCTAACTAATCCTATTATCCTGTTACAATCCTGCACTGTGTGTAGTCTCCAAAGGGGAACTGAAGTCCACAGCATTCTCATCTCCATTCCAATGATGCAGTCATTAGATCCTGTAAAATGTGAACTTTACTGTAAATAAAACTTTGTTGCTACTTGATATATTATAAATAATAAAAAAAATGTATGAAACTCTTTAGGCTCCGTTCACACCAGAAGCGATCTGACTTTGCAGGCAACTCGAGTCGCCCCGCTCGAGGTGAATTCGTCTTGCAGGCAACTTCTATTATAGAAGCCAATGCAAGTCGCCTCAAAAGTAGTACAGGAACCTTTTTTTTTTTTGAGTCGCTCCTATTAGAACGGTTCCATTGTACTGCATGAAGGCGACTTGTCAGGCGACTCAAATCACCCCTGTATGAATGGGCATTTATTCCTGTTCAGACAATCAAATGTTCCACAGTAGCGCATTACATTTATAAATTATGGAAAAAAAGAATATATAGGTGCAAACAAATACAATTTAACATGAAAATGGAAATTATTGAGACCACTATAAAGTCCAAATTAAAGTTTTTCACTGTGCACAGTCCAAATAATGGTCACACCCTTTGTGTGAAATTATGTGAAAGAACAACACACCTTGATTCCACCACCGTTGTAACAAAAGTGGAAACTCACTCACCAGATCATTTTGCCTCCCACTCTAACCTTTAAGCTCAAGTGTTTTGATACAAATTGAATCTCAGAAATATTAGGTCACACCTTCCACATTAGGGCAACTGCGCTCCCTGATCCTCACACACTGTACTAGTTGGAGCACACAGCTGTGTAGGTATATATATATATATATATATATATATATATATATATATATATATATATACACATACACACACACACAGTTGTATGCAAAAGTTTAGGAACCCCTGACAATTTCCATGATTGTCATTTATAAATATTTGGGTGTTTGGATCAGCAATTTCATTTTGATCTATCAAATAACTGAAGGACACAGGGATATTTCAGTAGTGAAATGAGGTTTATTGGATTAACAGAAAATGTGCAATATGCATCAAAACGAAATTAGACAGGTGCATACATTTGGGCACCCTTGTCATTTTGTTGATATGAATACCTGTAACTACTTAGCACCGATTAATTGGAACACACAATTTGTTTGGTGAGCTCATTAAGCCTTGAACTTCATAGACAGGTGCATCCAATCATGAGAAAAGGTGGCCAATTGCAAGTTGTTGTTCTCTTTGACTCTCCTCTGAAAAGTGGCAACTTGGGGGCCTCAAACTCTCAAATGACCTGAAAACAAAGATTGTTCTACATTATGGTTTAGGGGAAGGCTACAAAAAGTTATCGCAGAGATATAAGCTGTCAGTGTTCCCTGTGAGGAACATAGTGAGGAAAAAGGGATTTTATTAAAACTTACCGTAAAAATTCTTTTCTCTGAGTTCACTGGCAGATGCAGCCCTTCTTTTGACAAGTGGGTTATATGCACATCCTACCAGGAGTAGACCTAGGCAAATAGAAAGAAAGCAAGCTGACCCCTCCCCGGGGCCGTCCTCTCTCTCACATATAACCTCCCTGCTGTGCATAGCATATCAGTTCGTAACAAGCCGTACAAACGCAACACAGAGGGGTGGGTGCTGCGTCTGTCAGTGAACTCAGAGAACAGGATTTTACGATACGTTTTAATAAAATCCCTTTTTCTCTTACGTTCACCGACAGACGCAGCCCTTCTTTTGACAAGTGGGATGTCCCAAAGCTGTAAAGGAAAAACAACAAAAAATAAAACAGCCCCCCCTAGGGGATGGTAACAAAGTTGTTGCCAGTTGGGGGAAGAAAATATATTATATATATATATATACCCCTACCCTGGAATTTATTTGCCTTTCACTCCGGTAAGGGGTGAAGTCCCAGGACTGATAACCGTAAGTAACAAAAAAATTTGTGAAAAATCACAAAGGATCCGAAGGGACACTGCGGTTCATTAAAAAGTCAAATTTTATTGAAATTGATTAAAAATTCAGTAACCACACAAATATCACCACCGTTGATGCACAAGTAAAATGGACAACGTTGTCAATTAAGAACAAGGGGAGCACATCAGCCGGCTACATACACCATAAACAGCCACACACATGTTGCATGCATCCGTCACGGCCTGGCTAGTGGGGGGGGGGGGGAGGGGGTGTGAGAACCGTCCTTCAATCTTCATGTAATATAGTATAGATAAGAAACCAGGACAATAGATCCGTGAAGGATGGAGCAGATATGTCCAATGGGACCCGAATGGACTAGCCGTCCAATAAATCAAGGCCACCCACCATCAATGAGTGGATGCTATGCCAGGCTCGGCAAAGTCTAATGATCCTGCATGTAGTGGGAGCCTAACATTGAGTAATGCACCTAAGTATTATACATTCTCCGTGATGGATGGTATCCAAAAGTTAGGGAAAACAGAGGTTTATAGGTATATCTCACCCATCTTCACCGGTTCGATCGGCCTGTGAAAAGTCCTCTCTGTAGGCTGTCAGTACATCCCATAGACCACGGCAAGGGAACGCCGTTGACAGGAACCGCTGGTTCCAGTCCACACACGGAGGCAGGTGGGCGTGGCTGTGCAGGATCACGTGATCATTGGGTCCGGAATCACATGGGGGTCGTGTGGGTGACTGGCTGATGCGTCCCAGAGAAGCGTGATGACGGAGACCCTGACGAGTTTCGTCCGCCAATCGCGGACTTTCTCAAAGCGAAGGCGGAGCTGCTGAAGGGAAAGCTTTATATACACTGGAATATAGATGATCGGTCATAGCGAAACATCTCCTCCAGGTGTCACCCATCATTCATCCACCACATATATCCTCAGACACGCTTGGAGAGCACCCATACACCGGAAATCAAACCGATGGTCATACATATAGACCGATCCGATCGGGTGGAAAAATATCGGTGACCACATATCCATATTAATCCAAGACATTATATGCCTATTAGTGGTTGCATATTCACCCTGGTCTGACCGATCACATGTTTCTAATAATTGGCAAAAAATAGAAAAACATCAACACAAGGGGCCCAAAGACCCCTAATACCCTGCATTTATGTTAAGCTTAACCAAGGGTATAATTAGTCACAAAAGAGGAAAGACAATTGAGAAAGATGAAAGGACTTTGTATATGAAACTATTTCAATAAAGCACTAAGGTATGATGGGTTTACAGGGGTTAAGTGGTCTCAAGGAGGGAGTTTCAGAGCCTTTTTAGATGGATGCAGCCAAGGCCCAGCTTCAATACCATGGCCGATAATAGGGCTATGGTGGAGTAATTACTCAAAAAATGAATATATATGATATAATATAGTAAATTTAGTAAAGATGTATACTTCAATACACGGAATACTGGTAATCCAATAGTATCGCCATTCCCTGTGCACCTTGGTTTAAGAGGGGTTGATAAAATCCCCCTCTCCGCTCTCCCCTCATGTCAGCCACTAAAAATTGTTGGTCCAAACAGCACCATGATTGATGAAAAGAATATATAATGAAAGAAAATGATAAAAATTCAAAATTCAAAAATCACAGAAAACACAGAAAACCACCAAAGGGCAGAAATCAGATTTAGGCCTCTAAAAACACAGAAAAATTGCACTCCGTGTTGAGGCCGTTTGGCACCATTGTATCCAGAAGGAAGATGAATCTCTTCTCCTTCTGGAGTAAAACGGTGTCAAAGTCACTACTCCTGAGAGGAAGGTCCAGGGCATAAATGCCCTTTACTGTGAGCCCATGTGGGTTACCCCCATGAAATTGTCTGAAATGGAAAGCAATAGGTTTGTCCTCGTCTTTTTTCCCTTTAATACTAGCCAGATGTTCATTGATTCTCACTTTGAGGGGACGTTTGGTCTTCCCCACATATGCTTTCCCACAGGGGCATGTAATGAGGTAAATGACTCTGGTAGTGGAACAGTTAATGAATTTATTGATCTTGAAAGATTTGGTTCGGTCTGAATTAACAAAGATATCCGTCCTGTCAACAAATTGGCAAATGCTGCACCTGCCACAGGGATACATCCCCGGTCTTATTGGGTGGCTAGTAAGCCAATTAGGTGTGGGGGTTCTCCTATATTCTGAATGTACCAGGAAATATGACAAATTTTGAGCCCTCTTGGCCACCATTTGGGGCCTGGGGCCAACTATTTGACCATGCAGGGGGGTCCTAGTCAAGATGTGCCAATGTCTGTCCAAAATTCCCCTCACCTGGTTCCACTGGGCCCCATATTTGGTAATTATGCGTACCGACGGGGCTCTGGTTTCAGTTGAGGTCCCAGCACCAGACTTAATACGCGTGGTACCCAAAAGGTCACGTCGATCCTGGTCTCTTGCCCTACGTTTAGCCTTCCTGAGGATACAATGGGAATACCCCCTTTTCCTAAAACGGGCATGCATCTCCTTTGCCTCCTTCATAAACTGTACTTCCGAGGAACAGTTCCTGCGAGACCTCAGGAACCGACCTACTGGAATACCTGAGATAAGAGACCTTGGATGACAGCTTTTGGCCTGTAGTAAAGTATTGGCCGCCGTGGGTTTACGGAATGTACAGGTGTCTAGGCCCCCCCCCCTTTAAAGTGATTGTCAAATCCAAAAAGGGCAAGGAAACGGGGTCAACCAAATAGGTCAATCGGATATTGCGGTCATTTTGGTTAAGTTCAGCCAAAAAGAGTTCCATCTGCTCATGAGAGCCCCTCCACAATACAAATACGTCATCTATGTACCTGATCCACATTAATACGTGGGTCAGGTACATAGGCGAACAATAGACCTCCTGCTCTTCCCTGAGGCCTAGGTGCAAGCAGGCATACGCCGGTGCCCACGGGGCACTCATAGAAGTTCCCCGTATCTGTTGGTACGAGGCTCCCAAGAATTGGAAGCCATTGTTTGTGAGCATGAATTCAAGTAAATCAATGATGAACTCATTGTGTGCTCCAAAGGTTGGATGTTTTTTATCCAAAAAGTGCAAAACTGCACGTAATCCCCACTAGTGGGGAATGGACGTGTTTAAGGACTCAACGTCAATCCCCACTAGTAGGGTTCCCTCAGGCACACGGACATCAAGTAACTTGGAGAGAACTTGTCTAGTGTCCTGGACATAAGAGGGTAGTTCCAGGACTAGGTCTTTGATTAATGCATCAACAAACTTCCCCACTCTTTCTAAAAGGCCCTTTATAGCAGACACTATGGGTCTTCCTGGGGGGTTATTAATGTCCTTGTGTAACTTAGGAATCAGATAGAAAGTTGGCATTTTGTATGCCTGAACCTTTAGATAATCCAACTCTCTCTTAGGAAGTAAGTTGTCCTCAGCGGCCAAGGTTAGTTTTGCATTGAGTTGGGCCACAATACGGGGGAAAGGGTTGTCATCTAGTCAGCGGTACGTATCAGGATCTTTGAGTTGCCGGAAAACCTCCTGTTCATATAAATGGGCCGACCAGAGAACTATATTCCTCCCCTTATCGCTGCCCCGGATGACCACATTGGGGGCCTGCTGTAGCTCTTTTAAGGCCAGTCTCTCCTCCACAGATAAATTGTCAATCCCCCTCCATTGCCAACTGACTTTACGTAAGTCGGTGCGGACTAACTCAAGGAAGGTGCCAATCCACCTATGTTGGGAAAGGGGGGGCATCCTGGTGGAGCATATTTTAATCCTGGAGGGTCTATGTCTTTTTTCTGGGCTGCCTCTTCCTCAGAATCACTAAAAGTGTTCTCATCAAGGAGAGAAATGAGGGAGTCCAGAGCCTCACTTTCCTGTCGATCTTGTTCAGAAATAGGTGTTACTGAGGAGTTCTGTCTAGTTTGGTGCCAATAACTCAAAACAACCTTCCGAAAGAAGAGATTTAAGTCCTTATATACCTCGAATTCATTCATCAAGGCCACTGGGGAAAAGGAAAGTCCTTTTTTAAGGAGAGAGATATGATTTTGGTTCAATGGAAAATCTGAAAGGTTGACGATTTTAAGGTCAAGATTCGGGGTTTCGCAAGATGTAAGTATGGAGAGGGGGGACTGTCACCT
>BLSH010378675.1:1573006-1597307 GCA_018402905.1 Glandirana rugosa | reverse complement strand
GTCGGTGCAGGCGGAAGTCAATCAAGGTCAAACAAGCCGGGTCACAGGAACAGATCAGGATACAGATTCAAAGACAGGTAGCTCTCCAGAACACACACATGCTGTAGAATTGACAGCACGGGCTGCTGGGTTCCCCAGGCTTAAATAGGCCGCTTTTTTCCGCACCACCGCGGAAAACGGCAGAGCAGGGCATCAATGTCCCCCAACATTGCCCCCCCCCCCAAGGGGCAGCCTCCGGATGCCTCGCCGGGCACCAGCTTCCAGGCGGTTTCTCTTAGAGGTTCAGATCAACTCAGCAGCATGAATATTAGACTCCGGCTCCCAAGAATTTTCCTCGGAACCATAACCTTTTCACTTCACCATGTACTGGGTTACGTTCCCTCTCTTCCGGCAGTCCAGGATGGCTTCGACCTCGAACTCCTCTCCATTTACAAGCACTGGTTCCGGTGGTCCCTTTTTCCGTCCTGGGAAAGGATCTGGAAGGACTGGCTTAAGCAGAGATACATGGAAAACTGGGTGCACACATAAGGGCGAAGGCAGAACCAGTTCATATGTCACCCTGTTTACTGTTTTTTACCGGGAAAGGCCCAACAAATCTGGGTCCCAACTTCCTTGAGGGACCAACGAGTTTTACATTTCTGGTGGCCAACCAAACCAAGTCAACCGGCTTAAGTTCCAGCACTCCCCGTCTTTTCCTGTCTAAATCTTGTTTGGTAAGTTCCGTGGTTCTGGAAAGTGTGTCCTGCAGGAGTTGAGTATTTTCCCTGAAGAAATTTAAAGTTTCCTGTACCGCCCATACTGTACTTTCAGAAGCCAAGCTAGTTAGAAAGGTTGGGTGGAAGCCGTAATTCGCCCAGAACAGGGACTGTTTGGTGGCCGAGTGGATGGTGAGGCCGAGTGAAGGCGAATTCGGCCAATGGTAATAAGGAGGCCCAGTCATCCTGAGAGAACGAAGAAAAACACTGCAGATATTGTTCCAGAATCTGGTTCATTCTCGCAGTTTGGCCATTCGTCTGGGGATGGTAGGCCAAGGACAGAGACAATTCAATTTCAAGTGCTGAACACAGGGCCCTCCAGAATCTGGAGGTAATCTGAACCCCACGATCAGACACAATACTAAGGGGTATCCCGTGGAGTCTGACAATTTCCCTGATGAAAATTTCCACTGTCTCGGCAGTCGTAGGTGTACCCTTCATGGGTAAAAAATGGGCCATCTTGGTCATGCAATCCACAACCACAAACATGGTAGTAAAGCCCTTGGACGGGTGTAGTTCCACAATAAAGTCCATAGCTATCCGGGTCCATGGACGCTCAGGCACAGGGAGTGAATTCAAAAGACCCCAAGCCTTGGCTTTGTCTGTTTTGTGCACAAGTAGCACACGTGCCCACATATTTCCGGCAGTCTTTTTCTGCCAACGGCCACCAGAACGACCGCGAGAGCAGCTCCAAGGTTTTGCGAGCTCCAAAGTGCCCCGCCAACTTGTGGTCATGGCATAGTTCCAAAACAGTGGGGCGTTGCTCCGCCGGAATGAAGATTCGCTGACCGAACCACCATAGCCCGTCCTCAGACAACCTGGGATCCCGGGAGCCAGTTGAGCTTGCAAGGGACCATCTAATCTGTGCCAGCAGGTCCTCCTGGGACAATAGGAAGTTCTGTGACGGGAGGATGGTATCTGGAGGAGCACAGTTGCAGGGATCATTGAACATTCTCAAAAGGGTGCCATGTTTAACGCTCTTTGACCCTGGTCTATACGTTAAGTGAAAAAGAAATCTTGAAAAGAAAAGTGCCCAACGAGCTTGACGGGGTTTCAGCCTTTTGACCGTTCTCAGATATTCAAGGTTCTTATTGTCCGTATATATCAAGATAGGGTGTGTGGCTCCTTCAAGCAAGTATCGCCCTTCTTCGAGTGCTGATTTGATGGCCAGGAGTGCTCTATCCCCTACGTCGTAATTCCTCTCCGCAGGGGATAGTTTCCGGGAGAAGAACGCGACGGGATGGAGCAGATCCTTGAGACCCTGTCTCTGGGAGAGAACTGCCCCCACGGCGATCTCTGAAGCGTCCACCTCCAGGACGTAGGGCAAGGCCAGATCAGGATGCTTTAAGATGGATGCCGCCGTGAACAGGCCTTTAAGAGTCTGGAAAGCTGTTTCTGCCTCGGTGGTCCACTGAAAGCAAGTGCTTTGTTTCGTGAGCTGCGTGATTGGAGCAATGATGGCCGAGAACCCCTTTATAAATTTTCTGTAAAAGTTTGCGAAGCCCACAAAATGTTGGACCGCTTTCCTGTATGTAGGTGCTGGCCAATCAAGAATAGTAGAGACCTTCTGGGGGTCCATTGTGATACCGGTCACAGAAAGAACTAGTCCCAGGAAATGAATGCTGATTTGCTCAAAAGCGCACTTCTCCGCTTTGGCATAGAGCCCATGCTATCGGAGACGGCTCAGGACCTTGATGACATGCACTCTGTGTTCCTCAAGGGAGGAAGAAAAGATCAGGATGTTGTCTAAGTATATGATCACGAACAGATCTAAGAAGTCCCGGAAGACATCATTCACAAAGTGCTGGAACATAGCGGGGGGATTGCACAGACCGAATGGCATAACCAGATACTCGTAAAGCCCGAAGCGAGTATGGAAGGCAGTTTTCCACTCATCACCTTCTCGATGCGGACTAGATTGTAGGCAACCCATAAATCAAGTCTGGAGAAGATGATGGCAGATCCCAGTCTTTGGAACAGTTCAGGAACCAGAGGTAGGGGATAGCGGTTCTTGACCGTTATCCAGTTTAATTACCGGTAGTCTATACAGGGACATAGAGAATGGTCCTTTTTCTCTACAAAAAATATGCCCGCCCCTGCAGAGGACGTGGAAGGTCGGATGAATCCATTTTCTAGATTGTCGTCTAGATAGGCCTTTATGGCCGCCAACTCAAGTTCTGACAGAGGATAAATACTTCCAAAGGGCACTTCAGCTCCAGGAAGCAGCTCAATCGGACAGTCGTAAGGATGGTGAGGTGGGAGTTTCTCAGCCCTATTTTACTGAATATGTCCAGGTATCCATGGTAGGCAGACGGAACAGCTTGACGGGTTTCAGGATCAGAGTCCATGTCCAGACAGCCCAATGTGGGCGCAACTTCCTTGATCCATTTTAGGCAATGCTGCCCACAATATGGGGATTGGAACTTGATAGTCCCGGCGATACAGTCTATATCAGGGCTATGTGCCTGGAGCTGGGAAACAGGGGGGATGTTATGGCATCCAACAGAAGAAGTTCCCAGTGGCCGTCGGCTGTGGGGGCAGGTAGTGGGATGTTCTCATGAGTCACCACACCCGACTTAATGGGGGATCTGTCAGCCAGGCGGATGATGAACTTATGGATCTTCGGCCGAAGGGGAATTTGTTGGGAAGCTGCATAGTTCTCATCTATAAAGCAGCTACACACTCCAGAATCTATTATAGCTGCCACTTGAATAAGCTTTCCTGGAAGCTGCAGGGAGAGAGAAAGTACAAGGTGAGAGACTGGATGAGGGAAACTGGACACATCACTGATGGAGGCTGATACACACTTACTGCGCTTAGCGGGGCAGGATCTCACCATATGTCTGGGTTCCCCGCAGTATAAACACAAGTTCAGTGCAAACCTCCGCTGTCTCTCTTCAGGGGTAAGAGACGGACGTAGGAGCCCTATTTGCATGGGCTCTGAGGTATCCGGAGGAGAGGAGGAGGAGGTTGCAGAGGCAAAGGGAGTTGGTCTAGGATAGACAGGGACTCGTGGTAACATCCAGGTGGGACGTGAGGATCCCGGAGCCCTTTCAGCACGGCGCACACGGAGACGCCGGTCAATCTGGATTGCCAGGTTGATAAGGGCATCCAGTGTTGAAGGTACCCCCACACGGGCCAGCTCCTTCTTGAGGGGTTCAGATAGTCCAAGGCGGAACTGATAAAGTGTGGCGGCGTTCCACGCCGTATCGGCACCCCAAAGCCTAAACTCAGCTACATAGTGCTCCGTGGAGCGGCGGCCTTGCTGAAGGGCGTGTAGTGCAGCTTCCGCCATGGCCACCTGGTGGGGGTCTTCATACAACCGAGCCATGGCTTGAAAGAACAAGGCCACCGTAGAGACCTCTGGGGCTCTCTGCTCCCACAGGCGGTGGGCCCATGCTTGGGTTTCTTCCTATAACAAGGAAAGGACCAGACCCACCTTTGTAGCTTCTAGTGAAAAAGTGCGGGCTGGAGGCCAAAATAAAGCTCGCAGGCGTTACGTAAGGCCCGGAACTTGCAGCAGTCCTCAGAAAACGTATCCGATAGGGGGACCTTGGGCTCCGATGGCAGGGCCACAATAGTGCGTCCAGCGGCCTGAGCGCCTCCAGGAGCCGTGGGTGCTGAGAGTTCCTGAACCCGTTCTTCTAGCCGGGTGTAGCCAACTTGGAGATTTAACTGTCTGTGTCAGGCCGGCTAAGTGCACACACAGTTCATCCATAGCGGAGGGTGCTCCCTCTGCAGACTCAGACATGGCTGTCCGTTGCTGTCACGTACCTGATGGTGGAATCTGCCTTGTGCAGGAAGCAACCACTCTTACGACCCTGGTTCGGGAACCCCTGATAGAGCAGACAGAGGGTTCCAGAGCACAGAGGGGCATGAGCGCTGGACAGGAACACTGATGGTGAGATGGGTTTGTCAGTGGCTCGTGCAAACCGTAGAGTAGCGAGGCAGGCTGAAGTCGGCAACTGGCTGGCAAGCGGTACAGAAGGAGCAGGCTGAAGGATCATCAGGTGCAGGCAGGGTCGTTAACAGGCAGGCAGCAAGGTACAAGGGATCAGGCAGAAGAGTCATCGTGGGCAAGCTGTGGGTCGGTGCAGACGGAAGTCAAACAAGGTCAAACAAGCCGGGTCACAGGAACAGATCAGGATACAGATTCAAAGACAGGTAGCTCTCCGGAACACACACTAATGCTGCAAAATGGACAGCACTGGCTACTGGGTTCCCCAGGCTTAAATAGGCCGCTTGGCACCGTTTCTGCGCGTGCACTGGAGCGCACGCGGGTGCACAAAGACGCGCGCGAGCGCGCACCACCGCGGAAACGACAGAGCAGGGCGTCAATGTCCCCTAACACCTAATATACATGGAGTTTCCTGTGGCCCTCTCACTCACAAATGTGGCCTATTTGCTGACGATATACGGATTTCTCCACAATCTCGGGCCTCAGAGTAAATTATTCTAAGTCCCAAGCTCTAAATATATCTCTCCCATTAGACGTTACAGCTCAGTTGAAAAACTCCTTTGCGTTTGAATGGAGCGCCTCTTCTATTAGATATCTCGGTATCACCCTTTCAGCTAAATTAGAACATTTATATCAGTCAATTTCCCCCCATTGTACAGGAAACTAGAATCAGATCTGAAGTCCTGGTCCAAAGGGTAGCTTTCGTGGTTGGGCAGAATACATTCCAATAAAATGACACTCCCCCCCCAGACTTATATACTTATTCAGATCCCTCCCGATATCAATCAGAAAAGACCATATAAGTGCCTTCCTCAAATTCCTTTGGCAGGGCTCAGGAAATAGGATACCCCAAAGAACCTCATTTCAACCTAAAACTCAGGGAGGGCTAGGGCTCACGAGGCTGCTCTGGTATTATCAAGCAGCAAGACTAGCCCAACTATCCACAGTCTATTCCAAATGGGAAAAAACAGACTGGGTTCAAGTAGAAAGACAAGCAGTCCCCTCTTACACATTAGACTTCCTACTATGGGTCCCTGCCAGAGATCATCCTCCAGTTCTCTCACCTGTACTCTCACAGGCCCTTGCCCTCTGGGACAAACTGAAATCCTCAGATGCATTGGTCTCTGAAGGTCCCCCCTTGCTCACATATTTCACAACCCAGAATTTACCCCAGGGCTGGATATCAAGTTGTTTAAGTGGTGGTTGGACAAGGGCCTCTACCCTATAGGGCACTTCTTTAACTCGAGGGGCCCCCTTTCTCTAGGGGCCTATTTTGTGAGCAAACTAGAGTTACCAGATTCAGAACATTTCATTTTACAACAAATTAACCACTTCCTCCATAAGATCTGGAAGAACAAACCATTTCCCCCTATGATCACAGCATACAAACAGTGGTGTGGCGAAGCCATGGACCAAAGGGGTGGTATCTCTGTCATCTACCGATCACTAGTGACCCCAACAGGTAAAACGTCATATATGATGGCATGAGAAAATGACCTACAAATGCAATGGAACATGGAGAAATAGCATTCAGCCTTAACCAGGTCCTTCAAGGGCATCATTAATACCTCCCTGATGGAAGCCAGCCTTAAGGTAATTACCTGTTGGTATTTCACCCCATCTATGCAAGCCATTATATTTCAAGCAGCAAACCCTTTGTGTTTCTGCAACTGTCAGATGATAGGCTTGATGCCTCATATATGGTGGGAATGCCCCAGAATCCGCAAATTTTGGAAATCAATATTCAACCTGATTTCTAAAATAACTGACTGTCAGCTCCCCAGATCCCCTGCGATTGCTATACTTAAAACTACCAAATACAACCATAAATTGATCCATTTTATGCTCCTAGGAGCGAAGCTTACCATAGCTAAAGCCTGGAAATAGTCCAAGGTTTCTTTCTCAGCAGCCAAGGGCAAAATTTCATGGATTATGTCCCAGGAAACCTATCTAGCATTCTGATGGACACAGTACCGAAATTTGAAGCAACATGGGACCCATGGGCCCGGTATGTAGGGATCTCATTTACTCCAGGTGCCCCTATTTAACTGCTCCAACTAGTCCATCCATTGATTGGCTAACTCACTTTCCTTAACTTCGCTATCTCACTCCATCTGTCCTCTTCCTCTTCACTTCTTCTCTTCTGATTTGCTGAAACAGTCAATGATGATTCACTTGTTTTAATTTCCTGATGTTGATGAAGTATAGACATACCAAATGATCTGTTAATCTCTGGTCAAAGTGTCCCCGTCTGACCCTTACATGAGGATCTTAATTACCCATAAGCCCCGGGAGGGCACACCCCTTGCACAGTTTGCTCCCATTAAGGGTGCGGAAGGTGCCTCCCTGGTGCATTACTCTATCTAGGCACTTATGGGTCGGGAACTTTAACCCTTAATAAGCCTTAAGTTTACAATGTCTATAATGCAGTTTCTCCACAGAAATGTATCTCATTACATTGCTGTTACATTGTCATCTGTTTCTTTGTATCCAAATAAAACATATTGAAAAGAAATAACAAACATGTCATACTTACCTGCTCGGTGCAAGGGTTTTGCACAGAGCGGCCCTGATCCTCCTTTCCTGGGATCCCCAGCAGCACTCCTGGCTCCTCCTTGTCTTCAAGTGCCCCTACAGAGAGCTGCATTCCAGGGGGGCACTCGTGCTGGCGTGTTCCTGAGTCCTGCGGCTACGTCCATTGACACAGACAGCAGGAATTGGCCCTGCCCCCGTGTCACTGGATTTGACTGACAGCAGTGGGAGCCAATGGCTCCTGCTGCTATCAGTCTATCCAATGAGAATGGAGACAGTGGCTGGCACTGCTGGGCTCGTCCTTGGCGCTGGAACAAACGGGTACAGGTAAGAAAATGGGGGCTCTGGGGGGGGGGGGGGGCTGCTGCAGCACAGAAAGTTTTTCACCTTAAAGTGGAGTTCCATCCACATATGGAACTTCTGCTGATCGGATTCCTCCTCCCCTCAGGTGTCACATTTGGCACCTTTCGGGGGGAGAGGATACCTCTTTGAAAGGTATCCCGTTCCCACTTCCGGGAGCCCAGGCAGCGGCAAACTACGTCAGCAGCCTGACTCCCTCTTGCTCCCTCCCCCGCCTCTGGGCCAATAGCAGAGCGCAGCGGAGCCTCGCGCAGTAGGGCACCCAGCGTGAAGCCGTAATGCTACACTGCTGGGCTCCCTTACCCGCAATGGTGGCGGCAGCACCCGACAGCTGATGGAAACATCAGCTGCGGTGCTGACATTGATGGACTCCAGGACAGGTAAGTGTTTAATTTTTTTTTTTTTCGTTCTAAGCGGACCTCCGCTTTAATGCATAGAAAGGTGAAAAACGCGGAGATTTTACAACCCCTTTAAATTTCTGACTAAATTTCCACTTTAAAGTGGATAAATTGATTTGGTGTGTCAGATGACATAAAGGTAACCGATGTCAGTTCATCAATTCCATGTTTTGGCTGCACGGAAAAAAAAAAAATAGAAACAAAATAAAATAAAAATTTTCAGATGTTTCCTAGCTATACATGCATAAAGTATAACCAAGCTATTGACTTCTTTTGAAGTCACAGTGGTACCTAATAGGATCAGTGATGATGATGATGGCAGTGTGGTGAAGGGGGTACAGTGATATGTTGGGTGAGGGGTCTGAAAGCATGTATACAAGGGAAAGTGGAGAGGAGAGGCAGCAATATTTTGGAGGAAGAAAAGTTATGACTATGACCCTAAGAACACCCTCCCTACAGTCAAACATGGAGGTGGAAACATTTTGCTTGGGGCGGTTTCTCTGCTAAAGGTACAGACTGACTTTGCCACATTGAGGGGCCAATGGATAGGGCCACGTATCATAAAATCTTGGATGAGAATCTTCTTTCCTCAGCCAGAACACTGAAGCTGGGTTATGGATGGATCTTCCAGCATGACAATGACCCAAAATATAGTACCAAGGCAACAAAAGGAGTGGCTCAAGATGAAGCACATTAAGGTCATGGAGGGGCCTAGCCAGTCTTTACATCTGTAAAGAAGAGTGCACCAAAATCCCTCCTGAGATGTGTGCAAACCTGATCAACTACAAGAAGCACTGCACCTCTGTGCAACAAAGGTTTCTCCACCAAGTACTAAGTCATGTTTTGCTTGGGGATCAAATACGTATTTTACTCACTGAACTGCAACTCACTTTATAACATTTGTATTGTGTTTTTTTCTGGATTTTTGGTTGATATTCTGTCTCTATCATTTAAAATGCACCTATGATAAAAATGATAGACCCTTCATTTCTTTGTGGGCAAACTTACAAGATCTGCATGGGATCAAACACATCATTTTCCCCACTGTATATAATTCTGCTTATCCTTATCAACCAAATCAACTAGCTAAAGAAGCCAACTTGTATAAAGCAACAGCATCTGTTTGCAGAAAATTCACAGCCCGCAGACAACTTAATCAAGAAAGACAAAAAAAAGTTCTGAATAGAAGTCATAAAAGAAATATAAAGCTTGGCATTGTCAACATCCTATTTGGAAAATTCTACTTGTCCAGCTGTCATGCTCATGATTTGCCTTCAATGATTTAAAAGGCAATGCCTTGGAGCCAGCACAGATATAATGAATTACGATTTTCTCTTTCATTTGCTGCATGCTTGTTCCCAGTCAGTGAAGCAACCAGTATTTTTCCAAAAAGATCACCAATGGTAGCCTGTATACTGCATACAGACAAACCCAATTTTGCCATATAGCTGGAAAATGTGTAGGTGTGCAAACTGCAGCAAATTACTTTCTCCAGGATTAAAAGAAAAAAAAATCTAAATTGTACTGCAAGCAACATGTATGCAGCACAAGCTGTAAGCTGAATTCCAGCAAGACAATCCTAAACATTATTACCCCCCCCCCCCCCAATTATACAACACATGCACTTGTTTTGTCTAGGGGAGGATCCAAAACCTCTCTCCTTTACCTTCCTCAGGGCCGGCACCACCACAAGGCAGCTTAGGCAGCTGCCTTAGGGCGCCAGGCCAGGGGGGGGACCAAACCCAGGCATCCCTCACCAAGCTTTACCTAACTATATGCCAATGAGACCTTTTTCCTGATTGATCAAAGCGCCAGGCGATCCTATTGGATGCCTAGGTGCTTTGGCAAAGAAGAGGAAACCCGAGGAGCGGAACCTCCATCCGCTCTCTCCACACACCACTGCTCTACACACAGTAAGTGCCGGGGGTGTGTGGTGTCAGGTCAGTGCTGCCCGCAGGGGTGGGGGCGAGGGGGGTGGCTGGGTGGGGGGTAGTTGTATACTGCTCTTTGGTTGCCCTGTATACTGCTCTCTGGTGGCCCTGTATACTGCTCTCTGGTGGCCCTGTATACTGCTCTCTGGTGGCCCTGTATACTGCTCTCTGGTGGCCCTGTATACTGCTATATGGTGGCCCTGTATACTGCTCTCTGGGGGCCCTGTATACTGCTCTCTGGGGGCCCTGTATCCTGCTCTCTGGTGGCCCTGTATACTGCTATATGGGGATTCTGTATCCTGCTCTCTGGTGACTCTGTATACTGCTCTCTGTTGACTCTGTTGTTTATTTAACAGAACAACCTATCCTGCAGATGTAGCAGTTAGAGGAAAGAGATAAACCCTTTACCACCAACAGGGTGCTTAGAATGATCGGCTTTTATTTATGTAAAACCTGAATCCCAAAAGGGAAAAAAAAACTGTTGCTGTAACCGGTTAAAGTGTTAGCTGGAGTTAATAAATCTAAGAGTATTGTACAATCAGATTGTATAGTGTGTGGTTAGCCGTAGATGGGTTACCATATGAGGGTGGGATGTATTGTGGAGGGGAAAGAGGGTGGTTGTAAGATGGGGGGGGGGGGGCACCAAAATGCACCTTCGCCTGTGTGGACAAAAATCCTTGCACCAGCCCTGACCTTCCTCCACAGTTCTGCAGAGGCCGGGACTCCCATCCTCTTTGCTCCCACCCTGAACCTAAATGGCCACTCTGACTTTGCTGCATACAATGCAGGGTCACCCCCTATCTACGGGAACTGCTGTGCAAGAGGGTAAAGTAAGGTTTTTTCAAGCACATCTCTTTCCTTTGACAAATCAAGCAACATATTCTACATCAGCCTAGGAGAGGAGTACAGTATTTAAGATTTTTTTTAGCTGCCCTGCTTATCTTTTTCTTTTATTAAAATGCTAGCTTTCTGGCTTTTTAAATGATAAATTTATATTAAAAAAAAAGGGGTGGGGGCTGCCTTTCTTTTTTACATGCATTGGCTTTGTGAGCTGCTTTTTTTTGCCTTGGTTTCTATTTCACATTTGCCTTATTGCTTTTATTAGTTTTGATTGTCAGTGATCTACAACATACTCATTGCTTTGCATTTGTTGGACTGTAAGCCCCCATTCACACCCCCCCCCCCAACAGTTCAAAATCGCATGTCAAGTCGCACCCGATTTGTGCCTATGGAAACGTCCAAATCAGTGCAACCGATTTGAAAAAGGTTCCTGCACTATTTTTGGCAAATTCATGCGTGACTTGCATTAACATCTGTGCATGAAATCATAAGCCGCACATGAAATCACACTGGACGGTGGCTTTGAAATCATGCTGAAGTACCACGATTTCAAATGCGCATTCAGTGTGAACAGGGGTTAATTCTGCCGATGATGAGCTGGGCTTCTCATGTGCCACCATTTGAGGAATGGGAAAATGTTCACCTGACTCTTATTTGCTTAACCACTTAAGGACCGGAAGGATTTCCCACTGTAGGACCAGAGCACTTTTTACGATTCGGCACTGCGTCGCTTTAACTGACGTGCGACATCGTACCCAAACGAAATGGACATCCTTTTTTTCCCACAAATAGAGCTTTCCTTTGGTGGTATTTGATCACCTCTGCGTCACTTCTGATCACCGCTATAAACAAAAAAAAGCGACAATTTTGAAAAGAAAACAAGATTTTTTACTTTTTGCCAAAATAGATATCTAAAAAATAAATAAATAAAAAAACAAAATGTATTCATCAGTTTTGGCCGATATATATTCTTCCTCATATCTGTGGTAAAAAAAAAATCGTGATCGGTGGTTATTGATTAGTTTGACATGTTGGACATTTTTGACACTCTTGGGACCAATGACATTTATACAGCGATCAGAAATTTAAATATCCACTGATTACTGTATAAAGGTCATTGGCAGGGAAGGGGCTAACCTGCAGGGGGTGATCTAGGGGTTAACTGTGTTCCCTAGGCGTGTTCTAACTGTGAGGGGGCTGGGCTGCCAGGGGCATAAGAGATCTAACTGATCCCAGTGACAGGGATCAGTAGATCTCTTACATGCCGCCTATACATCGGTGGTTCTCCGCTTTTCTTCTGTGCCAGACGATCGCGGCGTCCCGGCGGATATAGAGTCTGCCCAACCCGTGGCCATACTGCTGGAGAGAGTGGCGGGCACCAGAGCACACCGCCAGCGGCATGTTCCTGCCCGCTAGCTGCGCATGCGTGAGCCTCCATTTATAGACGGTGATTCGCGATATGCAACCACTCTGCAGCAGTAAATGTACGCGAGCTGGTCCGGAAACCGGTTAAAGTGTTAATAGACCCAGGACTCTGCATTCACTATATCTGGTCTCCCACAGTACACAGAGCATGGAAATGCAATTATTTTAGTAAATATAAACTGCTAAAAACCTTTTCTCAACAGCAGCATATAGCAGCAGTCTTATGACTCAGTGTCTGATTAAAGCTTGTAGGAGGAGTTTTCATTCTCCTCTGACTGTCCTATGAAACAGTATAACCCCTGACTTTCTGCCTGGACATTGTTGATTGGCCCTGCGCTGATCACAAGCACCCTCCCAAAAAAATAAAAAATTCTCTCTAGCAATACACCTCAAACTGAGCATGTGCAGATGGATGGATTGGAGACAGTAAAAGAAGGGGAGGATCAGAGAAGACAGCATGAAACAGCCTTTTTACACAATGCAGAGGATTAACCCCTTAGGTTCCACAGTGACTATAACAAGCATGCTTTACTGCATATACAGACTGATTTTACTGTTTAGTAACACTTTAATTACATAGCAGCTAATGATGCATTTATACCCCCCTCTTCATGGAGTCCTATACCCATGATTAAGCTCTGGGGGCAGAGTGAAACACGTTGGGGGCCTGGCTTGGCTGGAGCCCAGGCTGACATTTCACATATCCACAGGGTTTTGTAGTGATGTGCGGCGCATAGGACCTTTTTTGTCTCTTGTACTAGCTTTCTAGCTGCTCCAGTGATACTCCAATTTAAAGTGTTACTAAACCCACAACAGTAAAATCAGTCTGTATATGTAATAAAGCATGCTTATTATACTCACTGTGGAACCTAAGGGGTTAATCCTCCACACAGTGTAAAAAGGTTGCTTGATCCTGTCTTCTCTGATTCTCCCCTTCTTCCACTGTCCCCAATCCATCTCCTGATAAAACAGAGCCTTTGGGGCCATTCTATACATGCTCAGTTTTGTGTGTATTGCTAGAGAGCTTTTTCTTTTCTTGGGAGAGCGCATGTGATCAGCATAGGGCCAATCAGCACTGTCCAGACAGAGGGTCCTGCACCCTTATAGAACAGTCAGAGCAGAATGAACACTCCTCCTGCAAGCTTTAACCAGACACTGATAGAAATAACAAGACTGCTATATACTGCTGATGAGAAAAGGTATTTAGCAGTTTATATTTACTAAAATATTTGCATTTCCATGTTCTGTGGACTGCGGGAGACCAGATATAGTGACTGCAGGCTCCTGGGTTTAGTAACCCTAAGTACTCAGTAACTAACCTGGAACATGTATGCACATAAGGACTTCTGACTTTTCTCCAACCTTACTGATCTGCATATTGTACCAGCTCAAAGTATTGAAGACAGAGGGTCAACATGACAGCAAGCAAACTAGTTTTTTTAAAAAGGTAATATTGACAGCCCCCAAAGCTTATGACAGGTTTCATTTTTAGCTTCCACCATTTGCTCACCAGGGGCCACATAAACAAGAAGATCCAGGTTTGCCTTTGCATTCTAGATTTGGGGGGCTGCAAAAAAATGAATTCATCTCTAGTACAAAAAAAAAAAAACACAACTGACCACACAAATAAGCAATACCAATGACACCGCCAATGCATGATAAAGCTCCTATCTTACACATGCAGCCTCTGGAAAGGATACTGCTGTACCTTCTGTTTTTGGCTCATAGATCGTGACTTGATTATTACTTTATTTAAGCCTTCAGTCCAGCGAGCAGCTTCTTCATTAGAGCTGGCTATCAGATCAAGGTTCTTGCGTTGTCCCTTGAAGACGATGGAGAAGCAGAGGTCACTCGGCACGTCCTGAGCATAACGTTTCATCCCTTCTGTCTCATGGCCAGGCCGCACGTCTTCAATGTCATCAACACTGACTGTCCAAGGAAAAACAGAAATGTAGTTAGGAAAAGACAGAATAACCTACTGAGCTGCAATGTTCAATAGGGGACATCAACAGGACACAGATAACATGTCAGCCATTCAATGCACTTGGATGTCCCCAAGTCATTCAAGAGAACTTTATATGTGGTTATTTGTTCACAAGTATTTGCACTTGCATGGTGTCACATGAACTTCTATCGCAAAGTTGAAGAATGACTCCAGGCAAAAATACCTTTTATTTTTCTTCTGCCTCTCAGTGAAAGAAGGAGACTTGTCTTACCAAATGACCCAGATTTATTAAAAAGGTGTGTAGATGATGTGCACCTGAAGAGTGAATCTTTACCTTACTTAGTGAAGGCAGTTAAACAAAGTGAGATTCCAGTCTGCAAAGAATTCTCAACCAAGTGCGAAGCAAAAATTAAAAAAAAAAAAAAAAGTGTATATATATATCCTATCATTTTCAGCCAAGGAAGCTGCCATCTTGGCCTCTGTTTAAACTACAACTGCCATGATGCTGCACATGTGAACAGCTGTGACACCAGCCATTGGATGGTTTGACAGGTTGGTTTAGAGCACAACCAATGGGAGTGTTTCATTTCCGGCACGTGCCAGAAATGTAACTGGTTTTTAAACTGTTAAATGGATGGGTTTACTACCGCTTTAAAGCAGAGCTCCACCCAAAAGGGGAGCCTCCACTAATCTGCCTCTTTCCCCCATCTGCTGCCACATTTGGCACCTTTTTGGACTGGTTTTGACAGCTACCCACTCCCACTTCTGGCTCAGTTCACTGAAGTTCAACCCCCCCCACACACAGTAGGAAGCCGGCTGTGAAACCACTTCACTGCCGGTTTCCCTTGGTCAGGATGGCAGCGCCAGTACCCAATTGCCGACTGAAGAATCTGCTTGGGTGAGGACACTGCTGGATGCCTGGACAGGTAAGTGCCTTAATATTAAGGCCCCATACACACGGGCGTATTAAATAAATAATCTGTAACGTCAGGCCCGACGTCAGGGAAAAATCAGAGTCAAAAACGCGATTGACTGCGATTTGCATCTGCATTAATGAGCGTCAGCGTTTTGTTAGAAAAAACATTCCTCTGCTATTTTTTAACCTGAAAATGCCAGCACTAAAAACGCCGGTTAACGTCTCTACCGCGTTAAGGCGCGTTAGTGAGCGTTAATGAGCGTTTTGCCGGCTCAGCGTCAAAACGATGTAACGCTGCAGCTCCGGAACGCGCTGGCCGTGGGTTCTGCTTTCAGCTCACAAACGCCGACGCTATCCACAGCTCAAAACCGTCAGCATTTTTAAGGGGCCATTGAATAACAGGGAGAGCTGCAAAAAACGCTGAAAAACGCGGCGGTATAAAACATCAGTGTGTATGGGGCCTAAAAGTCAGCAGCTACCGTATTTGTTTGCCCTCCCTACTCTCTACCCTCATCCATTCACAAAACTAAAAGTATTTTCACAGAATGCAAGGCATTCTTGGGAATGGACGAGGGGAGAACTTGTCATTCATTCATCCCTCTTTTGATCTCGTCCATTCACAGAAAGCCTGTATTTTGAGACTGGAAGGGGAGGGTGTACAGAAATCAGCAGCTAGTACAGCATAGGATAGCATTCATTAGGAGTAACTTATATGACTGGTTCTATATCCTTAATATTTTTTTTTTTACTGGAGTTCAGCTTTAATCTCATTCACTAAGCGAAGTGAAAATTCCCTTTGCAAAAAGATAATGTGATCATGTTAGTGAATGAAGTTAAAGCAAGCCAAAGATTATGCAACATTCTTTCTTCCACTACACGTGGAAGGAAAGAAAAATCACTTGATTTTCCCATCAATACAGTCAGTTTTGATGGGGGAATCCCCCCCACTGCGCTATTGTATTCTGACAGTGGGAGGTTTCCATATTGTCAGAATACAATGATCACTGCTGGCAGCTATAGCAGTGATCGCACAAGAAAAACCAGACAGGTTGGCTGTACTGAGGTCAAGTGATAGATCGATCTTCATCACAACCAGCCTGCCCATAGATGGATCTAAATTTGGCCTGTTCCTGTTTTTTTCTTGTTTCTTTTTTAATTTTCCTTGAACACGATTGAGTAATCTTAGCAAAGTGAATTTTCAATTGGTTTCACCTCATTCCCTAAGATAAGTGAAAATTCACTTGGAAAGTGAAGTGAATGTGCACCATTCCTTTAGTAAATCAACCCCACCATCTTGCAAACTATCAATTACAACAAGCAATACAATACATACTCGTTCAAAAGAACATTGGCAGCAAAGCACAGCCAAAAATATGTAGCAAAGAGCACAAGTAGTCTTGACTGATCTACAGGGTGGGCCATTTATATGGATACACCTTAATAAAATGGGAATGGTTGGTGATATTAACTTCCTGTTTGTGGCACATTAGTATATGTGAGGGGGAAAACTTTTCAAGATGAGTGGTGACCATGGCGGCCATTTTGAAGTCGGCCATTTTGAATCCAACTTTTGTTTTTTCAATAGGAAGAGGGTCATGTGACACATCAAACTTATTGGGAATTTCACAAGAAAAACAATGGTGTTCTTGGTTTTAACGTAACTTTATTCTTTCATGAGTTATTTACAAGTTTATGACCACTTATAAAATGTGTTCAATGTGCTGCCCATTGTGTTGGATTGTCAATGTAACCCTCTTCTCCCACTCCTCACACACTCATAGCAAATCCGCAGAAGAAATGCTAGCACAGGCTTCCAGTATCCGTAGTTTCAGGTGCTGCACATCTCGTATCTTCACAGCATAGACAATTTCCTTCAGATGACCCCAAAGATTGCATTGCCTTGCAGTAAAACCACAAACCATTCCAATAAACTCTTGTAGAAAATGATCAGTATACATGAAAATTGCTTCTAGGCCAAAAACAAACGAAGCAAAGATTGGCTGCTGCCAACAACTCTTTGCATCTTACATAAATAAATCTCACAGACTAATAAAACCACACCATAATCATGTAAAGAATCCACAACATTAGATACCCAATGAACTTCGTAAGTTGACAGCAATAAAAAAAAGTGGCTTAGCTATCAAAAAAAGCTATCAACAAATGCAGCATGCATGCAGTAAAACTAAAAATATTCACAGAGATGTCCAATTTCATACAAGGATGCAAGCATGTACCCAGTGCACATGTCCGGGGCTGTGCATCAATTATGCCTCTTGCACAATGCAGCTTGAAAAAGCTCAGTACAGATTTTTCTTTTTCCTGAGATAAAACACAGCCCATTAATTGTAATGTGCCTATGTACACAGGCGTGTAAACAAGTGCCGTGCATTCTTCAGTACAAATAAATAAAATGGAAAAATCTGTATTTTTGGTCAGTAATTTACGCCTTGTGCATGCAAATGTGTGTTTAAGTCCATTTCCATAATGTACAGAACGAGAACAAGAAAATACATTTGTACAAAATACGCATTATACGCAAAAATGGCTGACCATGGCGAGGCCTGAGTGGAACCTGTGCTGTTGAACCGCTGTATGGTCTTGACCACCGTGCTGCAGCTCAGTTTCAGGGTCTTGGCAATCTTCTTATAGCCTAGGCAAATATTTATGTAGAGCAAAAATTCTTTTTTTCAGATCCTCAGAGAGTTCTTCACCATGAGGTGCCAGGTTGAACTTCCAGTGACCAGTATGAGAGAGTGAGACCTTGTAACACTAACGAGTCACATGACACCAGGGAAGGAAAATGGCTAATTGGGCCCAATTTGGACATTTTCACTTAGGGGTGTACTCACTTTTGTTGGCAGAGGTTTAGACATTAATGGCTGTGTGTTAAGTTATTTTGAGGGGACAGCAAATTTAGACTGTTATACAAGCTGTACACTCACTACATTATAGCGAAGTGTAATTTCTTCAGTGTTGTTATATGAAAAGATAGAATAAAATATTTACAAAAACGTGAGGGGTGTACTCACTTTTGTGAGATACTATATATATACACACACACATACATACACACACATAACAGTGTAAATTTGCTGCCCCCTCAAAATAACTCAACACACAGCCATTAACCTCCCTGGCGGTATGATTATGACAGATTTTTGCATCTAAAAGCGGTACATTGTTTTGTGTAGAAATTTGGCGTTTTATATTGTAGGCCTGTAATTATTAGGAATACCTCACTTAAACCTGTCCAAACAAGAGTCTAGTAGACATCCCGGGTATGATAAAGTTTTAAACACAAAATCATAAATTATAATATAATAACTATAAATAATTATCAAAAATAATAGCATAACAGTAATAAAATGTAATCAAATCAAAAACACTGAAATTTGCTAATTTGCAGAATTGTTGCTGTCGTCACTTTCAGTGTCTGATGACGAATTTCCCCACAAATCAGTATCACTTCTGCAAATGATACGTATTTACTATCTGTGTTTTCTAGCTGATCAAAAAACAATTTTGACGTAAAGGGATGCTTTTTGGTTGCCATGGACATTCTTAAGTTTCCAGGCAGAAAGAATGGCATATATAATATAAAAGTGCATGCAGGGCCCTGGGCAAACCACTAGAGACAAAGGGGATGTGAAATGTTCGCAGGGAACGGAGCCCGGCACACAGAGTGAATCGGGCGGAAGATAGCCCGCTGACACAGTGGGGGGGCATCGTTGGATCCAGGTGACAAGGTAAGTAACGCTGCCTGGATCCAGTGATGCGATCCGAGTGTGGCTCGGGGTTACCGCTCTTGGTACAGAAAATTCACCCTGAGCCACACTCGGGAATACCACCAGGGGGGTTAGTGTCTAAACCACTGGCAACAAAAGTGAGTACGCCCCTAAGTGAAAATGTCCAAATTGGGCCCAAAGTGTCAATATTTTGTGTGGCCACCATTATTTTCCAGCACTGCCTTAACTCTCTTGGGCATGGAGTTCACCAGAGCTTCACAGGTTGCCACTGGAGTCCTCTTCCACTCCTCCATATAATCAAAAATTGGGGAGGAAAACAGGGAATAAAGGAGCCGCCCCACCAGTGTGGAGCTGAGGATGCCTAACAGGTAGAAGGATGCCACATCTTAAAGAGAAATAGGAATGAGGTAGACGAAAAACATGGACTTTGCAGGCATGCAGTACGATAAAACAATTTGTTACACAAAAGGCACTAAAAGCCCATTACAAATTACATACAGATACTATTTGTTTAAAAAACAACAATAAATAAATACAGACATGACATGCTGAATGGCGCTGATTTCCTCCAACCATCATATGAACATGAGCGCAAAGTGATGTATCACTATAAACCTGGTGGGAACCATGATGAGATATTGTAATTATAAATGCAGCAGTGCAACACTAAAAAGTGTACAATGTATACAAAATAAAAGCAATGGGGTTCAAACCACCAAGAAATGAGGTAACTAGTGTTAAGGGGCTCAACTAGTTTCACGCTGTAGTATGGCGCTTCGTCTGGAGCAATCAATAGTAATCTAGTGGGATAAACACGGGCATGTCAGAGCACTGAATAAGTCCACATGGGACTACCAGACTGCAGTGGTAGAGATTGACGTCCCCTGGGGCAGAGTGACACATTCAGTGGGGGGGTAGTACCTTCACTGCTTCATGAAGCCCTAGTCGGGAGAGATTTTACCCATTTCTGTAGGCCAGGGGTAGGCAACCAGTAGCCCTCCAGCTGTTGTGGAACTACATTTCTCATGAGGCATTGCAAGGCTGGCAGTTACAATTACTCCCAGAGGCATGATGGGACTTGTAGTTCTGTAACAGCTGGAGGGCCCCAGGTTGCCTACCCCTGCTGTAGGCTATGGGGAAGCAAAGAGAATCTGGTGGGTAGAGCTCCCCCTGCTGGGGAGGAACGGGAACTCACATCAGACCCGTTTGGTTGCCAAAATGAAGGGGAAACTGTTAGTATGACCAAGGAAGGAGACCCTCTTCCTTTTTTGGTAATGGCTGGGGAACAGGAAGAGCTGGACGCCAGCTCCCAGCTGGGAAGTTAATGAACCAGAACCGTCTCTGACTCTAACAGTGAGAGTGGACAGAATATCGTACCTGACTTAGAGGTCAGGAGAGAGGACTTTTGTACAGAACAACTACGCGGTGTCACCCTCAGAGTCAGAGAAAACGTTAAGGTGATGCATGGGGAACCTGTGGGACCTAATTGGGGTGTCTTTTCCCTACATGGCTCTTAAAAACTTTGTTATATCAGGTGGTAAAACACAGCGAGGAGGAGGTAGAACAGCTAGTGGTTCCCAAACCCTATCCCAGGATGGTGCTAGACTTAGCCCATGGTCATATAATAAGGGGACATCTAGGTATAGAGAAGACCAAGGAGAGAATAACCCAGACATTCTTCTGGCCCAGGTTGTATTCAGATGTCAGAGATACTGTGAATCATGCCCTGAATGTCAAATTTCTGCTCTATTGCCCCATTTTCGTAACCTGCTAGTCCCACTACCCATAATTGAAGTGCAGTTTGAGAGAATTCGCAATGGATCTGGTGGGGCCAGTAGTAAAGTGTGCCTGGGGCCACCAGCACATTCTGGTAATACTAGGCTATGCGACATGCTATCCCGATGCTATACCCTTGCGGAATACCTCCACTAAGGCTATCACCATGGAGTTGGTCCAGGTATTTAGTCATGTGGGGATCCCAAAAGAGATCTTAAAAGGATCAGGGCACCCTGCTTATGTCCAGGGTTAATAAGGAATTGTGCAAGTCTCCCATCTCCGTACCTCTGTCTACCACCCCCAAACGGATGGACTTGTGGAGTGATTTAATAAAACGCTCAAAAGCATGTTGAAAAAGGTGGTGGACAAAGATGGGAGAAATTGGGATATTTTTGCTACCATATCTCCTGTTTGCCATACTAGAGGTTCCGCAGGAGTCTACAGGCTATTCCCTCTTTGAACTCTTGTATGGTAGACATCCCAGGGAATGGTTAGATGTCGCAAAAGAAACTTGGGAAGGAGACGCCACCTGTGTCAAAGTGCATATCTCCTTGATGCAGGATCAAATCGTAGCTGTCCTGCCCCTGGAACGAGAACATATGGAGCAAGCCCAGGAAGCCCAGAGGAGGGTTTATAATCGGGGGGCCAAGACACAAACTTTCAACCCTGGGGACATAGTGCTGGTACTAGTCCCCACTGTTGAAAGTAAATTCCTAGGCAGGGTCACTTTGAGATTATGGAAAGAGTAAGGGAGGTAAACTACAAAGTTTACCAACCGGGGAAAAGGAAGCTGGAGCAAATCTATCATGTTAATCTCTTAAAACCATGGAAGGACAGAGAGACTTTATTGGCCGTGCGAACTCCTCAAAAGGACAGGGTACCAATGACACCTGATGTCCCCATAACTAAATCCTTATCAGTGGCGCAACAAAATGACATTAAAGAGTTTGTGAGTAAAAATAGAGACTTTTTCTCCCCTTTACCAGGACTGACCACAGTGATCCAGCATGACATAATTACGGAACCAAGTGTTTGCATAAATGTGAAGCCCTATAGAACACCTGAGGCTAGGAGTGAGGCAGTTGCAGAGGAAATCAAGAACATGTTAGAGTTGGACGTGAAAGAGGAGTCCCACAGTGATTGGTCAAGCCCCATAGTGCTAGTCCCAAAGCCTATGGCACTATCAGGTTCTGTAATGATTTTAGAAAGCTGAATAGTGTGTCCAAGTTTGATGCATACCCGATGCTGCTGGTCGACAAACTTGTGGAAAGGTTGGGAGGTCCCCGGTACATAACAACCCTAGACCTAACTTAGGGCTATTGGCAGATACCCCTAACAGAGTCAGAAAAGGAGAAGGCCTTTTCTACTCCCGATGGGTCGTTTCAGTACAAGCGTATGCGGTTTGGTCTACATGATACCCCTGCATCATTCCAGAGAATGATGGACAAAACTTTAAGACCACATAGCCCTTATGCAGCCACCTATTTGGATGATGTTGTCATCCACAGCCCCGATTGGGAATCTCATTTGCCCCGGGTACAAGCAGTAGGGGATCCTTTCGGAAAGCAGGGCTCATGGCCAGCCCAAACAAATGTGCCATCTGCTTGGAGGAGGCCAATAAACTTGAGGCAATCCAAAAGTGGCCCCAGCTGCTAACTAAAAAGCAAGTGCGTGCATTCCTGGGGATCACGGGGTACTACAGGTGTTTCATACCCGACTTTGCCACCATTGCCGTCCCTGGTGAAGTGCAATGCTGAGGCCGAAAAGGCACTTCAGAGGATGAAACAAGCCGTTTGCGTACAACCGCTGCTCGTGACCCTGGATTTCTCCAAGGAATTTGACGTCCAGACAGATGCCTCTGATGTGGGACTAGGTGCTGTAGTGTCCCAGATCAGAGACGGGGAGGAGCACCCAATTGTTTACCTGAGCAGAAAACTGAACAGGCATGAGAGAAATTATGCCATTGTTGAAAAGGAGTACTTAGCTATCAAATGGGCCTTAGAGGCCCTGCAATACTATCTCTTGGGGAGACCCTTTAAGATAGTCATCAACCATGCCCCTTTGAAGTGGATGTGTGATAATAAGGAGAAAAATAGTAGGATGACAAGGTGCTTCCTGGCTCTACAGCCTTTCAAGTACACAGTGGAGCATGGGGCGGGAAAGCTCCAGAACAACGCAGGCTTGAGCAGAGGGGGGAGGGATATGTGACAGTATGTGAGGCAAGGTGATAGACGGACGCTATGTGTTGCCTCGTATGCATTCATTTGGAAGGGACTAAAGCAGAGTCTGGCCCGGGTTTTGCCATCCACCCTGGCAGGGCTGGTTCCGGACCAGATTTTGTGGTCCACTGGAGTCCACGGTCAGGTGTAGTTTAAATGACCAGGAAGAAAGCAAGGGTTTGCTCTGCCCTGGGACTCAGAGAGCTGACATGTGGAGCTTGTTTGCTTAAGGACAAAAGGTTTGCACTTACTTTGTTTTGTGGGTGTCTGGAAGAAGCCCTACACCGGTCAGATAGGTATGCTGAAATGTTTTGTTACAGCCTGGATGGCAAGGATTTATTTTATGTTTTGTTCACTTTGAATGCAACCTTTCTACCAATAAACTAGACTTTAAGAAACTGCTGCCTTAACTGCCTTTGTCCCAGGAAAGGTGATCCCCACAAGAGTTAATCCATTATATATACATATATATACACACACACACACACACACATATACACATATATATATATATATACAGTGGGGCAAAAAAGTATTTAGTCAGCCCACAATTGTGCAAGTTCTCCCACTTAAAAAGACGAGAGGCGCCTGTAATTTTCATCATAGGTACACTTCAACTATGAGAGACAGAATGAGGAAAAAAAAATCCAGAAAATCACATTGTCTGATTTTTAAAGAATTTATTTGCAAATTATGGTGGAAAATAAGTATTTGGTCAATAACAAAAGTTCAGCTCAATACTTTGTTATATACCCTTTGTTCACAATGACAGAGGTCAAAACGTTTTCTGTAAGTCTCCACAAGGTTTTTACACACTGGTTGTTTGGCCCATTCCTCCATGCAGATCTCCTCTAGAGCAGTGATGTTTTGGGGCTGTCGCTGGGCAACACGGATTTTCAACTCCCTCCAAAGATTTTCTATGGGGTTGAGATCTGGAGACTGGCTAGGTCACTCCAGGACCTTGAAATGCTTCTTACAAAGTCACTCCTTCGTTGCCCGGCGTTGTGTATGGGATCATTGTTATGCTGAAAGACCCAGCCATGTTTCATCCTAAATGCCCTTGCTGATGGAAGGAGGTTTTTACTCAAAATCTCATGATACATGGCCCCATTCATTCTTTCCTTTACACGGATCAGTCACCCTGGTCCCTTTGCAGAAAAACAGCCCCAAAGCATGATGTTTCCACCCCCATGCTTCACAGTAGGTATGGTGTTCTTTGGATGCAACTCAGCATTCTTTCTCCTCCAAACACGACAAGTTTAGTTTTTACCAAAAAGTTCTATTTTGATTTCATCTGACCATATGACATTCTCCCAATCCTCTTATGGATCATCCAAATGCTCTCTAGCAAACTTCAGACGGGCCCAGATATGTACTGGCTTAAGCAGGGGGACACATCTGGCACTGCAGGATTTGAGTCCCTGGCGGCGTAGTGTGTTACTGATGGTAGCCTTTGTTACTTTGGTCCCAGCTCTCTGCAGGTTGCTTCCTCACTGA
>BLSH010378675.1:1553903-1572996 GCA_018402905.1 Glandirana rugosa | reverse complement strand
GGTCCCCCCCCCCCCCCCCGTGTGGTTCTAGGATTTTTGCTCACCGTTCTTGTAAACATTTTGACCCCACGGGGTGAGACCTTGTGTGGAGCCCCAGATGGAGGGAGATTATCGGTGGTCTTGTATGTCTTCCATTTTCTAATAATTGCTCCCATAGTTGATTTCTTCACACCAAGCTGTTTACCTATTGCAGATTCAGTCTTCCCAGCCTGGTGTAGGTCTACAACTTTGTTTCTGGTGTCCTTTGACAGCTCTTTGGTCTTGGCCATAATGGAGTTTGGAGTCTGACTGTTTGAGGTTGTGGACAGGTGTCTTTTATACTGATAACGAGTTCAAACAGGTGCCATTAATACAGGTAACGAGTGGAGGACAGAGGAGCCTCTTAAAGAAGAAGTTACAGGTCTGTGAGAGCCAGAAATCTTGCTTTTTTGTAGGTGACCAAATACTTATTTTCCACCATAATTTGCAAATAAATTCTTTAAAAATCAGACTGATTTTCTGGATTTTTTTTCTCATTCTGTCTCTCATAGTTGAAGTGTACCTATGATGAAAATTACAGGCCTCTCTCATCGTTTTAAGTGGAATAACTTGCAGAATTGGTGGCTGACTAAATACTTTTTTGCCCCACTGTACCCACCTTTGGGCAGAATTACCTTTTCAGGTCCTCTATGTCCTGCAAATCAGTTAAGCTGACCATAGACAGTTTGAATCTCAGCCGATTCAGCAGGAACCGGCCAGGATTCGAACCATGTATAGGCAGGCTGATTGTACCCAAGCTGATTGATCGATCAGCAATAATCACCGGGTATTCTCCCGGCTGGGACAGCCCCCCCCCCCCACCTCCGGCCAGGAAAACACAATAGCTCTGTAGGAGGGGTTCCCCAATCAACAGAAAATCTTTCCATGGCCAGCCACACACGGATCAAATCTTGGCTGAGATTCAAACTGTTGATGGGCAGGCTAAATGTACCAAGTTGATCGATTAATCAATTTGGGTACAACCAGCCTGCCGGATTTGCTTGTAATTATTGAAAGTGGCTGCTATAGCCGCTAGCTAGCCACGAGTGTCTTAGCCATCTGGGACATTCGTCCTGATTGGCTGAGACACTGGAGCTGCGCCATTGGCTCCCGCGGCTGTCAATCAAAGACAGTCAGCCAATCGGGACAGAGTGGGCGAGGCCGGGTTGGGGTTCCATGTCTGAATGGATACATGGAGCTCTGGTGCCCCCATAGAAAGCTGCTGGCTGTGGGGGCACTGAACAGGAGGGAGGGGCCAGAAGCAGCAAAGAGGGACCCGAGAAGAAGAGGATCCAGGCTGTTCTGTGCAAAACCAACTGCACAAAAGGAAGGAAGGATAACATGTTTGTTATTTAAAAAACAAAACAAAAAATGAGACTTTACAATCTTTAAATGCAATCGCCTGCACAATAGCACTGAGACGGGAAGAGGGCAGCACTACATGGCTGCACAGTCCCATTAATCTTACACTGTGCTTACAAAGAAAGGTGGCAGAGTGATTCCATGACCAATGTGGTAATGCTAAATTACTGTCCAACCAGAAGGCCGAGGACAGGTTGGTGACCAAGCTGTGCCACATAACTGCAGCAGACAATTGCAAGGTAACTGATCTCGCTGAGCTGTCTGGCAGGGGCATCACAAGACTGGGTAAACACATTTTTTGGCATGTAAAACTGTTTATTTTCAGTGGTTTGCCTAGAGTTGAGCATTACACAAATAAGTAGTATGGCACAGCACTGCGATAATTTATCAGCCCGTGACGTCAGAAGGAAATAAATTTTCCAGCAGTGGTCACTATTTGATATCTTCAACATCCTCTGTTAAAAGACACGTTCTTATCCTGTCAGCAGAGTATGTACTGTCTAGAGATTTGCTAGACAGGGAAAGGAGAGATTTATGAGCACATTCTTCACAGGAAAAACATTAAAGAATAAAAAAAGATCATGAAAAGGTACAACACAGACATTGGAAGGAAACGCAGAGAAACACAGATGGGGACGTGGAGGAAAAGAGAACCTTCTAAACAAAGACAACCTGCAGGGAAGATTATAGAGAACTCCTCATTTTACCAGCAATCGTCCCTAAAGAGGCCCCATCACTAGCTGGAAAATGTAGAGCAGTATGGCCCTGTGAAAGAATTAGAACACTCACCTTTCTGGTAATCAATGAATTTAGTCTTCACTCTATTCATGAGCCACAGCCACTATTGCTATGCGACACTATACAAAAGTAGGGATCACTAAGAAGGACAGCATGTGATGGGGACATGCTACCTGAAACACCCATACAGCAACTGCAGCTATAGTTCATGAAGCCAGCACGGATTTCCCTCCCCACCCACCACAAATGTGAGAATTCTTCTCCCTTTACAGGGCTATTCTGCCCTAACTTCTGCCAGCAAATGACAGGGTCATGTTAAAGCCCAACTCCGGGAAACTTGAAAACCCTCCCTTGCAGTGAGGCTGTGCCGCAAAACAAGTGTTAACTGCTCCTTTAGGTCTAAGGGGCATAGAAAATAAGATCTACTTACCTGATCTGCCACTCATGTGTGCTGCTAGACCGGTTCCTGTGGCATCTTCCCCTTTATGCTCCAGGAGTTTAAGATCCTGAACAGCGCTGGCTGGTGCTCAACATTGTGGGGGGTGGCAAACAAACCTGTCCCCCTCCCTCGCACCACCGCCACCACCCCATACCCCCCTCCCCCACACTGGAGACGCACTAGAAGGCAGGGGTTTAGAAGCATAACCTTGAGGAGTTAGATCATACGGATCCGGGGCTGCTGCTCCTCACTCCAGGAGGATCCGGGAAGAGCCGGGGCTTCTCCTCCCGGCCGAACAGGAAGTGGGTCCTGAAACCCAAATGGCCGGGTCTCAGGACCCGCTATTGTCACACAACTGGGTGCGCTCAGAGTGCAGTGCTCTGCTCCCCGAGCCCAAGCTTTTTTGAAGCCAGGCTCTAATCATGTGCTTCAAAAAAAAAAAAAAACCTAATTTACATCCATGCACCCTGTGCCCTGCATGTAGATTAGGGGCAGTGCACAAGGATTGGGGGGGGCGGCACTCCTGCGCCCTGCATGGACACGCCGTCACTGGTCCTGACATCATCAAGACTGATGCAGGGTCCATAGCCCTGCATTGGGTGCGAGGACACTGAGGACAGTCCACCGCCGGAGCATGGGGGGGGGGAGCACAGTCTGTCGGGGGAGCAGAGGATTGGGTAAATAAAAGTGCTTTTAGGTTGGGTTCACACATGTGCGGTTTACTGACAAGGTAGTTCAGCATTTCACATCAGTCAATGGGTTTGAATTCGCACCTGAGCCAGACCACACTGCTCAGAAAGGCTGGGTTCACACAGGGCCGCTGATAAGGAGGGACCATCATCCCTCCTGTAACGGGACCGGATCTGCCATCTCAGCAGGGGAGGCCCAGAGGTAGAGCTTGCGGGGACTCCCAAATCCTGTCCATCAATAGATGAATACTCCACTGTGCAGCTATTTAGAAAACAAACGTCTCCAGGCCCCCTGTGTTCGGCAGGGCTCAGGAAGCAGACTATTTCTTCATTTTTAAGTTTAGGCAGATTAATCTGCAGCAGCGCACTACACAGTTGAAGCCCAACCTGCTCTATAGGAATACACCATGGCCAACAGGGAGCACTGCAGCAGATTAATCTGCCTAAACCCGAAAATGAAGAAATAGTCCACTTTGTCCCCCGTCGAACACAGGGGGCCCGGAGAGGATTGTTTTCTAAATAGCTGCAAAGCAGAGGATTTGTTTATTGGTGCACAGGATTTGCACCCCAGTTCCCTCCAGCCCTAGATGCCCAGCTCGGTGGTGCCCAGGGGGAAGGGAGAGGACCAGATGTACCAGCAGTGCACAGCTGGTCCCAGGCTCCCAGCTCCAGGAGGAACCACCTGCAGGAGAAGCACTGCACCCGGGACCCAGGTAGAAGAACCTACCCAGACCAGGTACTGGAGGAGACTAACAATGCTACATTTGACCTCTTGGGTAATACCAAGCATGTTTGAAGTGGTGAGGGTGTTTGACAGGAGGCAAGGAAGAATTATTTTGCCTCCTCACCATCTGATTTAATCCCTAAAATCCTGCACCACCTCGCTGCAACTGTGTTCCTTGTACATGGTTGTGAAGCATCACCATTCAGTGGAGTGGGATGCATTTGGCTACTGAACGTGATGAGGGGATATTTTTGTATACCCTCATTTGCTGCCTTTGCCATTACCCCCTCCTAACCACTGCATTCTGTATATTACATTTCCCAGACCCCTGCATTCCATGCATTACCCACTCCTGACCTCTGTACTCTGTATATTAAAACACTTCTGACCCCTGCACTATGTATGTACCCCTGACTCCTGCAAACTGTACAGTATATACTCCTAAAACTACACTGTGTAAGTTACATGGTCCTGACCCCTGCACTCTGTACACTACATATTCTTGACACCTGCATTTTGTAAATGATATACATACACCCGAAACCTGCCCTTCCACTGTTAGTGCAGATTAGCCACATCCTTATTTCTCCAAGACACAGAGTCCATGCTGCTTCCTTTTTCTCTGCTTGCTGTCTGCAGGCTAGAGGGAGGGGTGGTCGGGCTCAGGCTTCAGGCCCTGTCAGGTGGGGTGGGGGGGGTTTGTCCGGTAGGCTGTACGGGGCCCCGTGATTTGTAACGGCAGCCCTGGGTTCACATGTATGCGAAATGGATGCGTTTTAAGCGCATCCAATTCGCATAACATGTGACTATGATCGGCTCTCAATGGAGCCAGTTTACAGATGTCTGGGGCAGCCGCAGTGCAGTTTTGAAAAGGGTCCTGTGCGTTTTTGGGTCCAGTTCAGATGCAAATTCAGGCAAAAGTTCACACCTGAATTGGTGAACTGAAACGCACTGGACTCTGGGCTCCAAACCGCAGCTGGACATGTGTGAACCCAGCCAAAACTGACAGGACTCTTACTCAAGTCGCACTGAATCTGCACTCTGGCTGCACCGGACATACTGTATGTGAACCGGCACAAAAGAAAGAAATGTTCTTTCACATATCATGTGAATTGGATGCGGTTCAAAACGCATCCAATTCACATAGGTGTGAACCCAGCCTCTCTCCTAGACCTAAATGATCAGTAAACCCTTGCAGTGCGGGTACAGCCCCACTGCAAGGGAGAATTTTCCAATTTCTCAGAAATGGGCTTTAACTACTTGCCGACCCGCCCAATGTAAAAAGACGGCCGCAAGGCACACCAGGGAGTATCTGTGAGACCCGGTGCATCACGGATCGCGGGAAACGGCCGCTCGCAGTGGCCCTTTATCACGTGATTGCTCTGTCAAATGATCAGAGGTAACATGCCACTACACTGCCCATCCGTGCCACTGCAGTGCCTCACACTAGTGTAATAGGTAGTCAAATTAGATTTGAAATGTATGCCCCTAGAACACCTGATGGTGCTCCCTGCATGTTGGGCCCCTGTATGTGGCCAGGCTGTGTAAAATTCTCATACATGTGATATCGCCATACTCAAGAGTAGCAGAATATTTTTTGGGGTGTCATTTTTTCTATGTACATGCTGTGTGTTAGAAATATTGTATAAATGGACAACTTTGTATATATAAAAAAAAAAAAATGTGTTTTCTTTTCACATTTTCCAAAAACGTGTGGAAAAAAATGACTGTTTTCAAAAGACTCATTATGCCTCATACATTGGGGTGTTTACTTTCCAAAATGGGGTCATTTTTGGGCGTTTCCATGGTTCTGGTGCTCCAGGACCTTCAAAAGTGCAAGAGGTAGTCAAGAAATAAGATGTGTACTTTATACTCCTAGAGTGGCCTCATGGTGCTTCCTGCATATTGGGCCTCTGTATGTGGCCAGGCTGTGTAAAAGTCTCAGCAAGAAAAACACAGCTCAGACAGCACAGCTGCTGGTAAATTCTAATAGACTGAATACTCCTTGTCCAGGTGCTCTGACTCATGAGAGCTTTCCAACTCTCATATTCAGCAGTAACAGCAATCCAAAAGTGATTGAGTCGGCACGATGCGTTTCGGCAGTTATCTCTTTTTCACCGCTTAGTATACAAAAAGAACACATTTAAATATACACACAAGTAGAAAAAACTGATAATGTGATCTGCTCCAATCCAATTAATTACTTGTGGTCATTGAACACAGCTGGGAGAAAAAGAGAAAGGAGAAAAAATATAAGGAAAAAGAAAAAAGAAAAAAAAAGATACATTTAAAGTCATAATATTTAGTATAATTAAAAAGAAGAGATATATGTATCCATCTCTTTTGATCAGTACAGATGAACTGGAAAGCCATTAAAAATTAAGGATATCACAGTATCTTCTTGTGATACACAGTATCTTATTTAAAAATACCTATTATTAGTTTCAAGCAATCCCATTTTAATTATTTCAGACTTATATACTGTTTATCACCACTTTAAATTAGATGTTATAATCAAAAATCCCCATGTCCACTAATTTCAGAGAACCCTATGTCCCCCAATTTCAGAGACGGGAGACCAATACAAAATTGTGGGTGTATTCCCACCCCCTTGTCTGAGCTAAATTGACCCATACAAAACAAGGGGGGGGGGAACCATAATGTCCATCACAAAATTCTTTTTTACTTCTTATTTTATTCTGTTATGTCCTATTCTACTTCCTTTTATTTGATTTCACATCTTAGATTCATCCCGTGTGGGGCTCTAGTGTCCAAATTCACTATCCACCACACCTCCCTTTCTAATAGCTTGTGATGTAGATCACCCCCTCTGGGAAATTTATGTATTCTTTCTAGGCCATAAAAAATAAAAGAAGACATGTTGGCTGACTGTACATACTTGAAGTGCTTCGAGACATTTGATAGGCCCTTATCTGAAGTGTAAGATGCCCCATGGTAATGTTCTACTTGTTCTCCTTGCGGAATGTGTCTGCATGAATACACCCCTCCAAGGCAATTCCCCTCAGTGTGACATCCAAAAGGTTAATTTCTTCATGGTGAGAATCAAAAGTGAACCCCAAACTTAGCTCATTATTGTTTACATACTGAAATTGGGGATGTCCTCCAAACTCCCCTTCCATATGAGGAGCTGGTCATCAATATACTGACCGTACCATCTTATGCTGTTCCTGAAAGGGTTGGATATGGTAAAAAGATATTTTTCTTCCCACCAGCCCATGTAGAGGTTTGCCAATGAGGGCAAAAACTCCGCCCCCATAGAAGCTCCTCTACACTGTAGGAAGAAGGAGCCATTAAACAAAGAAATTGTATCTCAGCAGGAAATCAACTACCAGGATAATATATTCTTTCAAGGGAACGGAATGTGAGTAAAAGTCTCACACGTGGTATCGCCATACTCAGGAGGAGTAGTAGAATGTGTTTTGGGGTGTAATTTGTGGTATGCATATGCTGGGTGTGAGGAATAACCTGTTAATATGACAATTTTGTGAAAAAAAAAGAAAAATAAATCTTCGTTTTGCAAAGAATTGTGGGAAAAAAATTACAACTTCAAAAAACTCACCACGCCTCTTACTAAATACTTTGGACTGTCTACTTTCTAAAAAGGGGTCATTTGGGGGTGGTATTTGTACTTTCCTGGCTTGTTAGGGTCTCAAGAAATGAAATAGGCCGTCAGTACATCAGGTGTGATCAATTTTCAGTGAATGGCACCAAAGCTTGTAAACTCTAACTTTCACAAAGACCAAATAATATACACTAATTTGTTTTTTTTTAACCAAAGATATGTATACATATACAGTACAGACCAAAAGTTTGGACAGACCAAAAGTTTGGACACACCTTCTCATTCAAAGAGTTTTCTTTATTTTCATTACTATGAAAATTGTAGATTCATACTGAAGGCATCAAAACTATGAATTAACACATGTGGAATTATATACATAACAAAAAAGTGTGAAACAACTGAAAATATGTCATATTCTAGGTTCTTCAAAGTAGCCACCTTCTGCTTTGATTACTGCTTTGCACACTCTTGGCATTCTCTTGATGAGCTTCAAGAGGTAGTCACCTGAAATGGTTTTCACTTCACACTTTGAAGAACCTAGAATATGACATATTTTCAGTTGTTTCACACTTTTTTGTTATGTAGATAATTCCACATGTGTTAATTCATAGTTTTGATGCCTTCAGTGTGAATCTACAATTTTTATAGTCATGAAAATAAAGAAAGGTCTTTGAATGAGAAGGTGTGTCCAAACTTTTGGTCTGTACTGTACATTTTGGCCAAAATTTAAGAAGAAAATTACTAATTTGCAAAATTTTATAACAGAAACAACGAAAAATGCATTTTCTTTTTACAAAATGTTCAGTCTTTTTTCATTTATAGCGCAAAAAATAAAAAACCCTGTGATGATTAAATACCACCAAAAGAAAGCTCTATTTGTGTTAAAAAAAGGACAAAAATCTCACATGGGTACAGTGTTGCATGACTGAGTAATTGTCATTCAAAGTGTGATAGCGCTGAAAATTGGTCTGATTGTTAAAGGGGTTTAAGTGCCCAGTGGGCAAGTGGTTAAAGAACAGATATCTGGATGGTTTGAGAAGCGAGCACAGACAAATATTTATTGCCCAATCAGATAGACTGGGAAAAGGTAATTTCAGGTTTAAATGAACCATAAAATTTACCTTTAACAAATATCAAAATATGTTCAATGATGATTGATGATGTTTAATGTACACAAAAATAAAAATGACAACTGACACCTAAATTGCACATACATTAGATATTGAGGGTTAGCCCTCTCCACCCAAACTTGCACACCCTACAATTACCTTGTCACATTTTACCTACCATACATCCATCATTTTCTTTTTCATTCAATCAAAAAAAAAAAAAAAATTGATTCCCCCATCCACACATTCAATGTGAATGGGGGAATCCTTCGGCTGTGCCATTTTAATCTGATGGCGGGGAGCCCTTCCCGCTGTCACAATACAATGATCAGCGCAGCTGGCAGCACTGATCGATCAAAAAAAAATGACAGGCTGCTTGTACAGAAGTCGACACTCAGCTAATAGACACGCGCAATCACAGGAGGAGACATGACAATCTGTCATTTAAAATGGTAAAAGTTGAATCAATAATAAAATCCAATCTATTTTATGTCCCCAATGTGTTATACTTACCTAAATATAAGGCAGGCCATACATGGTGAAAATTTGCACGATTCCACCATCAAGACAGACAGTGCTGACAGGGGAATCAGCAATTGTCTTCTTCCAGCGGGAGGGCTGAGCGGGCAAAGCCATCCCTGCCAGGAGAAGACAGTGATTATCGCTAGTGGCTATAGCAGCCACTAGCAATACTCGTAAGAGAATCCAAAAGGCTGGTTGTACCAAAGTTGATCGATCAATCAACTTAGTACATTCAGCCTGCCCATTAAGGATTTGAGCTCGGCTGGTTCAGCAGGAGATTCGAACTGTCTATGGCCGGCTATCTGCCAGCACTCTACAGCAGCAGGACTTGCACCCTTTGTTTTGAAACAGTCACGGATTGGCTGTCTCCACCTGAATGTCACCCTTTTGCAAAGAGCTTGTGACTAGTTGGAGGTGAGTTTACCCTACAAATAGGCTTCATGCCTCCAGGATAGACAATGTATAATTTTGTCTTTTTTTTTTTTTTTAATATACAGTATAACAGAACAGTTCATTTAAAATCGTATCTATTTGTGACAATGTAATTAAAATAAACCTGGTTGGTATTTACAATTTTCAATTACACAGTTGTGCTCATAAGTTTACATACCCTGGCATTTATGATTTCTTGGCCGTTTTTCAGAGAATATGAATGAGAACACAAAAACCTTTCACTAACCTAAAACTTGACCTTTTCATTATTAAACCTTATTTTGAAAAGTGTTAATTTTGTCTCTAAAGCTCTTAACGCAACTATTACGAATCTGTTCCTTCGAAGAGCGCTACGGTCTTTAGAATAACGCGTCTGAATAGTATGGTTAGCGCTTACTTGAAGTCTTCTGTGGTATTTGTGGATGAGGCTCTTTATCTTCTCAGATGGAAAAGCTGCCCATTCCTCTTGGCAACAAGCCTCCAGTTCCAGGAAATTCTTGGGCTGTCTTGCACAAATTGCACGTTTGAGATCTCCCCAGAGTGGCTCTATGATATTGAGGTCAGGAGACTGAGACGGCCACTCTAGAAACTTCACTTTATTCTGCTGTAGCCAATGACAGGTCGACTTGGCTTTGTGTTTTGGATCATTGTCATGTTGGAATGTCCAAGTGCGTCCCATGCGCAGCTTCCTGGCTGATGAATGCAAATGTTCCTCCAGTATTTTTGATAACATACTGCATTCATCTTGCCACCAATTTTGACCAAATTTCCTGTGCCTTTGTAGCTCACAAATCCCCAAAACATCAGCAATCCACCTCCGTGTTTCACAGGCCTAGTTGACTCCTCTCCAAATGTGTGGTTTATGGTTGTGGCCAAAAAGCTAAATTTTGGTCTCATCACTCCAAATGATTTTGTGCCAGAAGGTTTGAGGCTTGTCTCTGTGCTGTTTGGTGTATTGTAAGCGTGACAATTTGTGCCATTTGCGTAGTAATGGCTTTCTTCTGGCGACTCGACCATGCAGCCCATCTTTATTCAAGTGCCTCCTTATTGTGCATCTTGAAACAGCCACACCACATGTTTTCAGAGAGTCCTGAAGTTACTTGTGGGGTTTTTTTTTGCATCCCAAACTATTTTCCTGCCAGTTGTGGCTGAAATTTTAGTTGGTCTACCTGACCGTGGTTTGGTTTCAACAGAACCCCTCATTTTCCACTTCTTGATTAGTGTTTGAACACTGCTGATTGGCGTTCTCAATTCCTTTGATATCTTTTCATATCCATTTCCTGTTTTATACAGTTCAACTACCTTTTCCCGCAGATCCTTTGACAATTCTTTTGCTTTCCTTATGACTCAGAATCCAGAAAGATCAGTGCAGCACTGGATGAAAGAGGCAAGGGTCTGTCAGGAGTCCAGAAACTCACTGACCTTTTATACACATGCACTAATTACAAGCAATCATATCACAGATGAGGATGGTTACCTTTTAATAGCCATTCAAACCCCTTTGTGTCAACTTGTGTGCATGTTATCAGGCCAAATTCACCAGGGTATGTAAACTTTTGAACAGGGTCATTTGGGTAGTTTCTGTGGTCATTATGAATGGCTTCAGCCAAACACTAACCATGAGTGAAAGAAAAGTTTGTGTGTTATCATTCATGTTCTCTGAAAAATGGACAAGAAATCATAAATTCTGCCAGGGTATGTAAACTTATGAGCACAACTGTATGTACCTGTGGGCAACCATATTTTCTCATTTCATATACCAGTTCGGCTTCCTGCTTAGCAGTGCTACACAGTAGTTGTTTACTCCTCCATCTCACAATGCACATGGGTTGGCTGAACTACTGAAAACTATAAACTATCTGTGGCTGATAAATTATCTCAACAGTTGTTAAACATTTAGCAAATCTGCTCTGCCGATCCACAAATCTCTAAATGAAACAATAGCAAAAATCGGTTAGAGAAAGCTGAGAAAGATGTAAAAGTCCCATCAAAAATTATACAGAGGTTAAACTTGTCGGTGAAACTCAAAACTGTGTGCCCACTGAAAATATACAAGGGTTGATTTACTCAAGGCAAATAGACTGTACAGTTTGCAAAGTGCAGTTGCCCAAGATGCTTAGTAAATAAACAGAAGCTCTGCGGACTTCCATCAACCAATCATCTGTACGTAAAAATCCTGTTTTTTTAATTTTCCTTGCATGTGATTGGGTACTCATTGCAAAGTGAAACTACCTCATTTACCAAGCTCTGGAGCAACTGCACTTTGCAAAGTGCACAGTCTATTTCCCTTTAGTAAATCAACCCCACAATGTCTTACCTACCTTATCCTATGTGGAGATCCTACCACACATAAAGAACATCCACTTTATATATATGTATATAAATACATGTACAACCACATAATGACAGCGATTTCACTTGCTGGCTTCTGATAATTTCTGAAGATAAGAAGGGCAAGTTTCCCTTTGAAGAGAGAGTTCAACTCCAGGGGATGCCTGTATTTGACTTTTTTTTTACTTTGTAGACCTCTGAGCCAATTGAATAAGCAGGATATTCCATTTCTGGGACATTCTGTACACAACACCCTTAGGCTTCATGCATACAGGACGTTTTTGACTGTTTTACCGCAGCTGTTTTTAGCTGCAGACGGTTTTCTCTACAGTCAATAAACTCTCCATCATGTTATCCTATGTGTCCATGCACACACAGGCTGTTATCAACTGTTTTTAGCAGTGATGTTTTTGAGCTGTAAAAAAAACCCAAGACCTGAGGGTTCTGAGAGACGTTTTTCAGCTGTAAAAAACGTTCAAATGCTCAAAACCATCGATCCAACGTTTTTGGATGTTTTAGATCAATTGGGAAAAAAAAAAAAAACGCTGGCCCTTTAAAAACACAAAAAAACCGGGGTAATATAACGCTGGTAAAAGCTGAAAAAAATCACTAATAAGCTACTGATGTTTTTTTAAAGTCCTGTGTGCATGAAGCCTTAAGCTGGCCATACACAGCTAAATCGGCCGATTGTTGCTGAATAGGACAAAAAGCTGTGAGGCTTGGTAAGCACCACCTCGACTCATGAAAAGTCAACTCAAGGCCTCATACATGCAGGCGTATGTTAAAAAAATAGGCAAAACGTCGGGCCCGATGTCAGGGTAAAATCTGCGTTTTTTTGGCGTTATGCATCGGCGGTAGTGAGCAGTAGTGAGCGTTGGGTCAATAGGGTTTTTTTTAGAAAAAAAAATCCTCTGCTATCTTTCAACCTAAGAACATTGGCGTCAAAAATGCCGGTTAACATCGGCATGGCGTTAGTGGGAGTTAGTGAGCGTTTTGCCACACCGGCATCAAAAACGCCAAAACGTTACAGCCTTGGAACGCGCTGGCCATGGGTTCTACTTTCAGCTCACTGACGCCAACACCCTCTACAGCTCAAAAACATTGGCGTTTTTATGGAGTCATTGACTAACCTAGAGAGCTGCAAAAAATGCCAAAAAACGTGGCGTCAAAAAACGTCCGTGTGTATGAGGCTTAATGATCAAAGGAGCCAGGAAAATTACCAACTGAAAGAGGACTACATCCTATCAGATGCAATCACGGTTTGTGTATTTAGGCAGCCGCGGCACAACAGGCAGCAGTGGTAATTCCTCTATCAATGCTGTTTAGCATGGATGGGGGAATCTATTTTTTTCTCATTCAGCCCACAGGCTCAATGGAGAAATCAAGCTGTGTATGACCAACTTTAGGATAACAAACGTGAAAATAAGAATTTAAACCTTTGGTTTTTGACTTCTCTATGGCCGGCCTTACAAACAATACTGCCTATGCAGGTAAGGGTAATTTGTAGATAAAAAACAAACAGTTCTGACTAAAGTAGAATAAAGTCTGTGTTATAGGTGTAGGCCATTTACATACCTTCCAAAGCCTGACTGGAATACTCCCAGGACGCGTCTTGGACATTGCCAAGTGAGGCCTAGTCATTACTGCTCACCTCCTCCATCACAAGTGAGGTCTCAAACGCTGAGCTCATACCTACTGCATCAGTAGATGAAAGAGGATATAAGGGGGTTTGAACCAAATAAAAAACGTACTTCTGTGATGGTGGACAGGGGAGGGCTGGGCCAGGGGGCAGGGTGGCAATTGCCCCCCAGGCCACCCTAACTTACATTCAAAATGGCCGACCGCCACTGCCTGCTCACACTTTCTTCTTCTTGTGGAGGAAGGAAGCAGGGGCCAGGGGCGCAAGCACCAACTAACTGCAGGCGAAGGGGGGGGGGGGGCACCCAGGGCCGGCTGTGCTGATGGGCATTGGCGAACCTGCATTGATGGGCACTGATCAGGTTGCATCTGATAGGCATTGTGAGGCTGCATTGATGGGCACTGGTGCGACTGCATTGATGGGCACTGGTGAGGCTGCATTGATGGGCACTGGTGAGGCTAAGCTGATAGGCACTGATGAGGCTAAGCTGATAGGCACTGATGAGGCTGCATTGATGCATTACTTTTTTTAAACCCCCTTTGTTGCTATTAACATTAAATTATGTTACCACATTGTATCATATTTGTCTTGCTTCATAACATCAATATCCGTTCTAAAACCAGGTGGGCATGGATGGCGAGCTGATTCGGTGGTTCAATGGGCCACTTGACTGGACTTGCCCCCCAGGCCTAAGGCTGCCAGCCCTCCCTTGATGGTGGAGGTGAGCAGTAATGACTAGGCCTCACTTAGCAATGTCCCAGACACGTCCTGGGAGTACTCCATTCAGGCTTCGGGAGACACATAAATGGCCTAGACCTATAGCAAGGACATTATTCAACTTTAGTCAGAGCTGCACAATTTGTTTTTATTTATAGACACCCCTTATTTGTATTGGCAGTTTTTTGGTGAAATGAACTAGCCCTTTAACCACTTCAGCCCCGGAAGGATTTCCAGCTTTAGGACCGGAGCCCTTTTTGCGATTCGGCGCTGCGTCGCTTTAACTGACAATTGCGGGGTCGTGCGACGTTGTACCCAAACGAAATTTGCGTCCTTTTTTTTCCCACAAATAGAGCTTTCTTTTGGTGGTATTTGATCACCGCTGCGTCATTTCTGATCGCCGCTATAAACAAAAGAAGAGCGACAATTTTGCAAAAAAACCCAAATTTCTTACTTTTTCCTAAAATACAAATCCAAAAAAAAAATATAAAAAAACATTTTTTTTCACCGTTTTTGGCCGATTTATATTCTTCCTCATATTTGCGATAAAAAAAATCGCAATCGGCGTTTATTGATTGGTTTGCGCAAAAGTGGTCGCGTTTACGGATGATGAGAATTCATTTTTGGGGTTTTTAATTTTTTTTATGTTTTACTAATAATGGCGGCGATCTGCGATTTTTTGCGGTACTGCGATATTTCAGCGGACATGTCGGACCATTTTGACACTTTTTTGGGACCATTGGCATTTATACAGCGATCAGTGCTATAAAAATGCACTGATTACTGTGTAAATGCCATTGGCAGTGAAGGGGTTAACCTGCAGGGGGCGCTCTAAGGGTTAACTGTGTTCCCTGGGCGTGTTCTTACTGTATGGGGGACTGCCTATCTGGGGAAGGGAAGTGGTCACAGCCTTCACGTAAAGGAAGGCTGTGATCACAGCCCTTCCCCCTCACACAGAGCGGAGGTCTGCGTTTACATACACGGACCTCCGCTCACTCGCTCCGGGGGGGCCATCGCGGGTAGCCGGCGGCAATCGAAGCCGCCGCACCCACTCCCTGGCCCCCCCTGGACACAGTGAGCGTGCGGGCGCGCCTCCGGCGGCGCGCGCGCGCTCACTAAACTCGTTCCCGCAGCCGCCGTCGTATGACGGCGATTTGCGGGAACGAGCCACTTTGCCGCCGTCAGATGCCGATCGGCGGTCGGCAAGTGGTTAATAACATCATGTTCTAGAGGGATCCCATGGGTATGGTATATGCATAGTTACATTGGTCCAAGCTGGACAATTTAAAAAATGTGATACTTGGATTTTTCTCTACAATATACTTTATTTAGTATAAAGATCCAGGATTCCAAAGTGACGTGTGTAGGATCTAGTATGAAATGCACACAAGAGGTTAGCCATCATTCCTGATCTATTATGAGAAATTCCCACCAATGTTATAGACCGCATATCTACAGACATGCAAACTAAGTTGCTGTGATTACTTTCAAAGTAAACATAATAAGGTGGTGAAAAAAAACTGTGTGGAACTGCTGGTGTAAGTGTAGGCACTTAGGAAATACAGGTCAAAAGTCTCACAGATCATATTAGAAGATCAGATGAAACCAGATAGCATGGTGTGTACAGAAACTGGCTGCAGGCCTGCATGGAAAAGTAGATACAAAGGCATGACGCAGCATGCTTTTCCAGGTATACATGTATTTATTTAACTGCTGAACACAAAGTCCAGTCATAAACATGTTAAGTCACAAGTATGAAGTAGATATCTTTGATGTTTTTCACAGAGAACAACAAAAACACCCATTTTTAGCCTCTCACTTGCCAACTGTGGTGGAAGTAAATAATAAATGTCTCAAAATGCCATTAGAGTATGGGTCTGGTATGGATTTTAAGGGGAACCCCTTGCCAAAATTTTTATTTAAAAAAAGGTGTGGGGTCCCCCCAAATCCATACCAGACCATGAGGTTTGGTAAGGATTTTGAGGGGAGCCCCCGTGCCAAAATTATGTAAATAAATGGCAAGGGGTTCCCCCCCAAAATCCATACCAGAGTCTTATGAGCATGCAGCCTCACAGGCCAGGAAAGAGGAGCGAGAAAAGCAGGGTGGGGGACAAGGGCCTCTTCCCCATAACCCTGGCCAGTGGTTGTGGGGGTCTGCGGGTGGGAGGCTTATCATAATTTGGAAGCCCCTAGATCCCAGCCCCCCACAACCACCATCCATGATTGTGGGGGGGAGAGGCCCTTGTCCCCATCAACATAGGGAACAAGGTAAGGAAGAAATGTGCAGTGCTATATATGGAACTAAGGGAGGCTAGGTCCGAATGATGAGACCTTTAACTATGATACCACAAAAAAATCATATGACATATATCGCAAAGCAATTGTATAGAGTAAACCATCAATAGTGAATGGTTAAACAATGTCAGGCAATACACGCTCAATGACACTCATGGTTCTAATATCATCCCCATAGGTGATTTAGGATGGAGGTAGGGATTCCTCATAAAGTTCATATGGAAAATTGGGTACAAAGGTTAGGCCCAATATCAAATACAGGTGTCCAGTTAGGTGTCTTAGCGAACGGATGATGCCACTCAGGAAAGGATATGTGTTGAGGTAGAAAGAGGTGTTATCTTTGTGTTATACTAAATTACGCTATGGAGCACCTTTTTCTTTCTACCTCAACACATATCCTTTCCTGAGTGGCATCATCCGTTATCCAAGAGGCCTAACACCCTTCTATATGAGTGCTAGGACTACCTTGAACCTTGGAGAGGAGCCGTCCATGACCAGACCATACTCCAGTGGATTACAACAATTTTGCTGTCATTCCACTAGGTTATGGTAATCACACTAACAGTGGGTATTGTCACTTCTGAGCACTTCACTTGAGCACTTGTCACTTTAATCATCCACCATTCTTCTGGATCTCCGGAATTCACCTGCCTGGAATTTACTACACATGCTGGTACTTTACCAGCTTCTGGTAAGTACATTCACTCACCATTGTGGATTGTCACTTTAAGAAGCACCAGCCATTGAAGCACGTGTCACTTTAATTAGAAGTCGGTTCAGTGGATCACATCAGTAGACTTTATAAGTGGACACCTGTATTTGATATTGGGCCTAACCTTTGTACCCAATTTTCCATATGAACTTTATGAGGTCTCCCTACTTCCATCCTAAATCACCTATGGGGATGATATTAGAACCATGAGTGTCATTGAGTGTGTATTGCCTGACATTGTTTAACCACTTCCACACTGCCTACCGTATATTCACAGCGGCAGTGTGGATGCGTCCCGCGAACCGCCGTATATAATCGTCGATCTGCGGGTGGTCGCTAGAGGGCGCAGCCGCCGTACTCCTGAGGAGTGTGCCCACGGCTCGGGAGGACCCGATGTCCACCAGCGAGCCGCAATGAGCGGCCACAGCAAAAGAACGGGGAACTGCCGATGTAAACACAGCAATTCCCCGCTCTGTTAGTGGGGGCATAGGAGATCTACTGATCCCGGTCACTGGGATCAGTTAGATCTCTTATGCCCATGGTAGCCCAGGTCCCCCCCCCCAGTTAGCACATGCCTAGGGAACACAATTAACCCCTAGATCACCCTCTGCAGGTTAACCCTTTAAATGCCAGTGACATTTATACAGTAATCAGTGGAAATTTACATTTCTGATCGCTGTATAAAGGTCATTGGTCCCAAAAAAAGTGTCAAAATGGTCCGACATGACCGCCCCAATATCGCAGTCCCGATAAAAATCGCAGATCGCCGCCATTACTAGTAATAAAAAAAAAATAAAACCCCCAGAAATGAATTCTCATCATCCTTAAACACTGCCACTTTTGCGGAAATCAATCAATAAATCAATCAATAAACGCATCAAAACTGATGAAAAAAATGTTTTGTTTTGTTTTTTTTTTTGGATTTGTATTTTAGCAAAAAGTAAGAAAAAACTTTTTTTTGCAAAATTGTCACTCTTCTTTGGTTTATAGCAGTGATCAGAAATTACGCAGAGGCGATCAAATACCACCAAAAGAAAGCTCTATTTCTGGGAAAAAAAGAACGCAAATTTAGTTTGGGTACAAAGTTGCACGACCGCGCAATTGTCAGTTAAAGCGACGCAGTGCCAAATCGCAAAAAGTGCTCTGGTCCTAACCTGGGAAATCCTTCCGGGGCTGAAGTGGTTATCCATTCACTATTGATTGTTTACTCTATACAATTGATTTCCAACTTGGCTTGTTGTCGTGCCGGCTGCTACTGTCCCCCACATAGGTAGCGCAGTATCCTTGCAAATTCTTATAGGGAACAAGGCGCTTTGGAGACAAAGCATCCCCCATGTTGAGGGCAAGTGGCCTGGTATGGTTCGGGGGGGGGGGGGGGGGTATGGTCTGGAAACACTGGGTCTGGGGGGGGGGGGGGGGCTTGGTATGGTCCGGTGAACGGGAGTTGTACCCCCTACGAAACAGAGGTTTCGCGGAACAAGGGATATTCTTAAACGTTCCTATGACGCGATGGATACACCCCCTGTCATCGTCGGCCGTGCTGTTGTTCGGTTCAACCTTTAGTTAACATATCTCATTTGTTAGTTATCACTTACCTATTGGTGAAGTCGGGGCCTTCCTAAAGGGTCCAATCCTGGTCTCGTGAAAAACGCTAAACCGTGACGCAGCGAAATTGACTGTTAACGCGCCAGCACGTTGAAACATGGGTTTGATTTAAACGCAAGAAAAAAAGGGTCTTTATCTCGAAAGAAAACCACCATAAACTAGCGGAGACGCATTAAAG
>BLSH010378675.1:1523255-1539158 GCA_018402905.1 Glandirana rugosa | reverse complement strand
CCGGCAAACAACTACCCCCCTTCAGCCGGCTGGCACCCCCTGTCACCCCCCCCGCAGTCCATCAGTTGGTTGGTCGGGCACCAAGTCGCCCCCCCCCCCAGGCTGTCAGTCGTAATGCTGCCCCGCACCTACCCCATCTAGGTCAGGCAAGGCTCCTACAGGCAGCGGTTTCCATTGCGTCTCTTCCCCCTCCTGTGCATTACAGTGGCTTCCGCTGTGCGTCTCCTCCCTCTTCCTCCTAGGCATCCAATAGGATCGCCTGTCCTATTCATTCGCTATTGTCACACAACTGGGTGGGCTCCAAGCCCAGTGCTCTGCGCCCCAAGCCCACCCTTTTTTTAAGCCTATTAGAGCCCCCCCCCCCAATGGAATCTAAATTTTCTAATTAGTTCTCTTAAATTGTTGATTTTCTGAACAGGATCAACAATATACAGCATATACCACCAAACACACTTCTAGTCACTATGGATGTAGAATCTCTGTATAGCAACATCCCTCACAAGGATGGGAATGCTGCATGTCACAGATTTTTATCATCTTTATCAAACCACAAATGCAGCAGGTAACACAGCTCATGGAATTTATTATAACACACAACTATTTCATTTTCAATAATGACATTTATTTTCAGTGTATGGGTACTGCTATGGGAAATTTAATGGCACTCCAATATGCCAACTTATTTATGGCTGACCTGAAGGACAAGTTCCCTAACAGCATACAACAAAAGACATACAGATACAATCACTATATTGATCATATTTCATCATATGGACAGAAGGTGAAGAGAATCTAAAAAAAAAAAAATTACACATTGATCAACACATTCAACCCATCAATCAAACTAAAAATATACTACTCAAGCACACGTTATTTTCCTAGACACCACAGTATACTTCACGGATGACCACATTGACAAGCTGCACTCTTCAATATACAGGAAACCCACTGACAGATACAACTATCTTTACAACATATCAAACGGACCATCATACTCAGCCAGGCCATCAGATACCACCGAATATGCTCAGACCAAACATCTCAGAATACTAGCACACTCCTTCCATATGAAAGTTTATAAGGACAAAACCATCAAGGCAAGCATACACATAGCCCTGGAAACCCGAAGAGAAAATCTCCAACGATACAGATAAAAAAAACAAAAATCATCATGTACCTCTAGTAAGCACATATAATCCAGCACTAGAAGAGATAATAAAGATAATCAAAGATTTGCAATCATAACAGAGGAAGAGGAAGAAATGCTGAAAGAAGTATTCCAACAACCCCCAATACTGGCCTCCAGGCACCCACCCAACCTCAGACTTAAAGCGGTTGTATACCCAGTGAAAAAAAAAACTACAAGAAAATAGCATAATGAGCTAGTATGCCCCACATACTAGCTCATCGGGAAACTTCATTCTGATTATGAAGTCAGAAATAAAAGGAACCAAACTCGAACATAAATGCAAACTGTGCAGCCAAATCAATCAATTAAAAAAATAAAATGTCACACATAAAAAGGACCTTCAATATTACAGGATTATACAGTTGTACCACCAATCATCCAATGCAAAAAATCCATTAAAGGACCTTACATTGGCGAAACAGGACAAGAATTACAAAAAAGAATGCATTTATACAGACACATAAGGAAGATGATTTCTGCATACATGTGGGACTTCATTTCTCACAACCAGACCACACTATGTAATACCAGAATGTTTTGGTTCTTAAAAGGAACTTCAAAATTACTCAGGAAAGGAAAGATTTTGAACAAAGGATGATAATTCTATTTGACAAAAAAAAAAAAAAAAAAAAAAAAAAAAAAAAAAAAAAAAGAAGGATTATGGACTAAATGTGGACCTCAGTTTTCAAATCACTATCCAATGGTTTTACAAACGCGCTCAGCTCTGTGATTTCTCCCTGCCTTATCTCACCAACTATCCAGGTTTACCCACTTGACCTCTGGAAGGTTTACACATTCATCATGACCAGGGCATTTTTTGCTATTCAGCGCTTTGCTACTGGTAATTGCTTGGTCATGCAACACTGTACCCAAATTAAAATTTATATATTTTTTTTTCACACAAATAGAGCTTTATTTGGTCAGTGCGTTTTTTTATTTTTTGCTATATAAAAATACCATATATTTTAATATATAATATATATAATTAGAAAGGAATATGATTGGCATTAAGAAACAAAAGCCAACAGTTATCAGAATGGATATTATGAAACCTACATTTCATTTTTGGAACTCACTTGCCAACGACAAAAGTCCATAAAAATCGACTAATTGACAATAAACCTTCTCATCATTATCTACCAATGCCATGCAGCCATAGAGAATCATCAAAAAACATGTTCCCAGCCAATACAATCATTGATTAGGTCATGTTTGGAGACAGCCAGGGATTATGAACAGAGCTATAGGCGCACAGAAAAGTGCAGGTTTATAACATCCAACAATAGCAGGAAACCTATCCTATCACTCCGCTATCAGCTGGGACCCAGTTTGTCTCCTCCCTGCAGACATCCATGTCTTTCTTCAGATTGGAAAAACTTTAAAATGGTGGGAAACCTGTCAAAGCTTGAACACCGCCCTCAGATAACAGGAATTATCTGTGCAAACACAAACTGCAGGGTCGGAATGTCTGACAGCTTAAAGTGGAGTTATATGTAAATACCCAAAAAAAAAAAACAGGACGTAACCACATTATAGGATTATGAAGTAGCCTACAAATAGAAAAAAAAAACATTTTTTTTGCTTAAAAAACTTAAAAATTGATTGACCTTTTCAAAGGCAGGAATCATCCCTAACTGCAAAACCACACACATCCAGTACCTCTGACTTTTCTCTTCATAACATGGCCATTGCTCACATAGAGTTCATATGCAGTGAAGGATTCATCCCTTTTTCTATGGTGAAAAAGACCATGATCTCTAAATTGTTGGAATCTCATTTTAGATAAAAATCGGTTAGATATGTTCCAAGTGCACCCATACAAAAGTAACCCCAGCCTTACAAGATAAGCCTATCCTTTGCCAGCATGTTGCGGAGAAGGACTGCTGCTCTGTGTGGAAGCAGTGGTCTCTCTGCAGATGTCTGACATCCTCCTGCAGAGTATGAGTTACAGCTTTCCAATCAGCAGTTAGAGATCTCCAACCAGGTAGATATATTCTAAGTGCATTTATACAGTTTTTCTTTTTTAGAAAGCAAACACTGCCTAAGAAGATAAGCCTATCCTTTTCCAGCATTCTGCTAAGGACTGCTGCTCTGTGCGTAAACAGGGGTCTCTCTGCAGATGTTTGACATCCTCCTTCAGTGTCAGAGTTAGGAGAGTTAGGCCCCTTTCACACATGCGGCCCGATCAGGTCCGCCTGTCCGTTTGTCATGTTTTTTCACTCCTCTATGGAGTGAGGAATGTCAGCGGTGACATGTCCACTGACATCTGCCACTATCTGATCCGCTAAATCAAGGATGGATGGAAACCCTATTTTCCATCCGTCTGGCAGATTAGATGGGTTCCAATGAAAACGGACAGGCCAATCCATTTTCATCTGATCTCCTCATAGAGGACAGTGGGGCTCTGACAGGTCCGTCTCTGCACAGTGAGCAGAGACAGAATTGTCATCTGCTGGCTCAGCAGGGATCAATGGATCGATCTCCGCTAAACAATCGGGGTCCGTGAAAACGGACAGCCCCATGTGAAAGGGGCCTTAAGTGGGGTACACATAAAAATAAAAAAAACTGAAATTTTCTTACGGTGGAGAATAAAAAAAAAAAAAAAAAAAAATTTATATATATATCGATCGTAAGGAAAATTCTGTACGATGAATGAGGAATGATTGTTCAATTTTCGTATAGTGTGTACACAACTATTGACATCGGATTCAGACTTTACAAACGACAATTTCCGAAGGGACAAACTCCAAAATGTTTCTCCTATGTGAACAGAATTAACGATTTTTGTTTAATGTCTACGCAAAAAAAGTAGTGCAGGAACCTTTTTTAAAGTCACTGCCACTTATGTTGCAACAATGAGTGGTTACATTCTCGGCAATGGGGTGTGACTTGCCATGCGATTTTGAACTGTCAAATCACATGGCAAATCGCACTGGTCTGCGGAATTGAAGGTATTGGTTGTAGTTGCATGAGTACAAGTACTTGTGCAAATGCTTAATATCGGCACCAATACCAATACTGGTATCAATGCAAAGCTAACCGAAAGATTTTCAAGCATGTGTGTATTGTGTATGGCACTGAAGACAGTCAAATACTTTTTATCGCTTATTTATTTTATGCGAGAAAGTCGCAGGTGGCTGAAGATAATTTGAGTAAAACAATAATTAAAGGGTTTCCTGATAAATATAATTCTACAAGTATTTTTGATGTAATCCCCTTCGTCACTCATATTTCCAGTGTTCCTAATTTGAGACTGGCTCCATTGGGTGTAGGGAGTGATTTGAGGGTTTTCCAAACTTTCATAACCCTCATCTTCAAAGCAGCTACATTATCATTACGTAGATGGTGGAAACGAAAGGAAATTCCCTTTTTGCCACTGGTCTCCCAGCTTGTTGGATGAGGAGCTGCAGGGACCAGTCTTGTGCTGGGAGGATTAGAGAATTAGGGGAGTTCAACTTGAAGCACAAATCTCAATGGACCACTCTGACTGGAAGCAGTAGAAAATATGAAACAAAGTTCCCTTCAGAAAGGAAGAGGTGTATGGCGCTCACCTATACTTAGCAAAATATATATGTGCTTATATGTGCTTATGCGCTTTTTGAAGCCGGTGAAAAAACAAATGAAAAAAACAAAAAAATATAGAAAAATGAAAATAAAAAACAGTATGGCCTATTGTCAGGTTATGCAGCCGACCTCAATTGCAGAGGGAAAAAACCGTCTGTGATTAGTACATAGAATAAAGATATCCTTCAAAAGAAGGAGAGAGGTTTAAGGCGCTTCCCTGGCCAATACAACTTATTGAAAAATATATAAATAGTGTGTTTAACCTTATAGACCAACATAGAACCTTTACAGGTAGATAATATAAACAACCTTTGCAGGCAAGTGACACAATGGTTACTTTGTAACAATCACAAATAAAACTTCAATACCCCAGAGACCAAAAACAAAACTGGTATGTGTCCTTTTAAAGTTCCCTGTTTTCTATCTCCATCGATCCACCGATCACAGATGAAAAGAACTCTCTCTGACTCTTCAGGCTGGTTTTTCAGTTTTCTCCAATCGCAAGCTCACATTTGTTGGTGCCGCTTGATCGGCACGGATCGTCTCCGCATGTGTTATTTTAGTAAGCAGGTGTCTCCACAGCGTGCGCTCCACTCATAGAGGATATCAGAACCATCTGGCTCACAAAGCTGGAAGTGACTTCAGACACGGGTGTTGCTTCTATGCATTTCGTGTTCTAATCTGAACACATCATCAGGAAGTGCGCCCTCTGTGTCATCATGGGTCATTTATATAGATGGAAGAGCTCACAGATTGGTTAATCATATTTAAAGGCCCAGGCTTGTTGCAAATTCAGTCAATATAAAAACAGAACAGTATGACTCTCACCTGTCAATTCAGGTGAGAAGTACCAACATCTTAAAAATATATTTAATTAATACACAATACAAAATAGAATTCAAATAAAGTGAAACATTTAAAAGTAATATTGTTAAAAAACAATTCCCGATTCCATCCAATCGAAAAAAATCGGTTGGATGATCGAAAAAAATCAAAAAAATCGATCACAATGAGATTCGGGAATATCTAATCAAAAAACACCAACTCCAAAGAATATACTGCTTCATTCATCACACTGATGAATAACTGGTGACTCCACTAAGTGGACCACCTGAGTGGGTGAATAAACAGATAAATTCCATGGAGTGTTAATTACTTCACCGATGAATCAGTTTTCCAAATATTATATTTTTAGCACAATAGCAGCCCTTGGAATATATATATTTAATTAATAACACAATACAAAATAGAATTCAAATAAAGTGAAACAATTAAAAGTAATATTGTTAAAAAACGATTCCCGATTCCATCCAATCGAAAAAACCGGTTGGATGATCGAGAAAAATCAAAAAAATCGATCACGATGAGATTCGGGAATATCTAATCAAAAAAACACCAACTCCAAAGAATATACTGCTTCATTCATCACACTGATGAATAACTAGTGACTAGTGAATAACATTCAGTGTGATTCACATCTGGTGGCAGGCGGCAATCCACATCTGGTGGCAGGTGACAAACCACATCTGGTGGCAATCCACATCTGGTGGCAGGCGGCAATCCACATCTGGTGGCAGGCGGCAATCCACATCTGGTGGCAGGTGGCAATCCACATCTGGTGGCAGGCGGCAATCCACATCTGGTGGCAGGCGGCAATCCACATCTGGTGGCAGGCGGCAATCCACATCTGGTGGCAGCTGTGAATCCACATCTGGTGGCAGGTGACATGGCAAGTGACAATCCACATCTGGTGACAGGCGACCTGGCAAGCTACAATCCACATCTGGTGGCAGGTGACCTGGCAAGCCACAATCCAAATCTGGTGGCAGGTGACATGGCAAGGGACAAACCACCTCTGGTGGCAAGTGACGTGGCAAGTGACACTCTGCATCTGGTGGCAGATTCTGCATTATGGTGAGTTGAACTCTCTCATTTTATATTACAATCTAATGACAGAAATAATGTGCTTCAAACATCCTGACAACCATATCAGACATGGTGGCGTGATGATTGAAGCGCCAACACCAGCCATTTCCCAGACAAATTGCCAGCGAAAAGCCGCATAAACCCCCCCCCCCCCAGGGCCTTGCCACTACTTCACTCCACAACACCAGTTCCCGGTGCCAAAAAGGTTGGGGACCACTGTTCTAAACAGAACTACAGAATATATACAGCTATATACAGCTGACATTGGTTAACCTTATCAGATGATATACGTTGGCACATTATCTTAGAATGCCCTCTACCTGGTATTTTGATGTGTCATTGGATTTTTTTATAAACCCAATAAAGAAATAAAGCATTTAAAAAATATATAAATCAACAGGAATAATCTCACGTCTGCCAAGTAATCATAGGTCGTCTTTCTCCTATTCACACAAACACAATCCCACAATTTAAAGTATCTATTCAATTTCCTTTAGGCCTGGTTCACACCTATGCAGGTTGCATACTCCAGGTGCATTTTGCATTTTTCAATACACGTTTTTGATCCATTGAAGTCTATGGAACCAAAAACCAGAAAAAAACCCTTGGCCCTTTCCATAAAATGCACAGATGTTAATGCGACCCATAGGAAATCATGATAAATGGACTGTAGCGTGTTTCTGCAAGACTGAAAACTCACTAAAATATGTATAGGTGTGAACCAGGCCTTAAAGTGCAACTAACCAAAAAACAAAATGTAATATATTGAAGCTTACCAGTATTTAGATGTTTTGGCTGTTTTTCTTTTTTTCCCCTTTATTTTAACCTAGTAACCCTGCCAGTAACACACTTCCTGTCCTGGGGTGACAATGTTCACTCTGTGCTCTATATCATTGAAGAAGTGAGCTGTCGCCCTAAGACAGGAAGTGTATTAGCACTACAGAACACCTTCCCTCTCATCATCTCTGTAGTGCCCAGTGGTAACCTGGGCAGGCGCATAAGACTCCATGGAGATGAGATTTCAGTGCAGTGCAGGCAGAATGCACAGAATTTACAAGCTCACTGAATTTGTGGCAGGATCAACAGGTCTTTTTTTGCACTTATTGAGCAGATATAACAAAACACTTCTAATGGTATATTTAACAGACCAAAAGGGAGCAAATAGAAAATAAACCCCACACATTGTTAGGGGTTGCATATACTTTAAAGCTGAACTATATTCCCCTTGTTTCCAGCGATGTAGCATCCTGAAGCTCCCCTCCTCCCGACCACTGACCTGTTCAAGCGGCCAGCTTCCAGGTCACAATCACTGGGCCCACGCATGCACAGGAGTTCAATCAGATCTGACAATGCCGAATTTGTATACCGAGCTGCATGTGGGTAGCTCACTGCACAAAGGCAGACAGGCAGGTAAGTAACTTTAATGCAGAAGAGACAAAGCATGTCTCTTCTGCATTACAAATCCTAGCTGTTCATCCTTTTTATTTTAAGAATAAAGTTCCAAGATTTGATCTATCTATGGGCAGGCTGATTGTACCAAAGTCTATCCATCGATCGACTTGGGTACAAGCAACATGTTGGATTTATAGCATGCAATTAATGCCAGCGGCTACAGCCGCTAGCAGTAAGCATTGTGCTCTCCTGGCAGAGGGAACAGCTCCCCGTGCCCCTCCAACCCCCCCCCCCCCCCCACGCACATCGGAAGAGCACAATAGCTCCACGAGAGGGATTGACAGTGTTGTTGGGGAAAATTGAGGTTGCAGGAAAGAAAAATCGCATAATCTATGGCCTGCCTTACACACCTTGGTAATTCAGAATGAGCAAGGCCTACCTGAATTCCAAAGAGGCAGCCTATAACAAGACCACAGCTCACGGGCATCCGCAGATGGTGAGGTAATTGCCGCTTGCAATCTGAATCAGGGACACGGATACTGACAGCGCAGTGATACAAAGGGATTGGAGTGATACAGCATACTCAACGGAGCGGGAGCTGGCAACACTACAGAAGTGGCGAGATCCCCCCATGCACCTTGGTTAAACTCCTATCAGCACTCCAGCTTTGATTGGGACCTATCCCCCCTCTTTCATCCAGAGGCCAATTTGGTCAGTTACCAGCCCCAATACATCTCACCTACATGATCACTAGCCCTGGTTTCCCTATGATGGAGACATTACCTGTGATGGACTGATATATTACTGCACATTAACTAACTAATAGGGCTGCTCAGGAAACTCCCTTTAACTGCCTGCTTGTACCTGACACATTGTCCTACCGCACACTCTATCCCTGCTTATGATGGATGATGGAGCCTCTATGCATGACACGTGGGTTATGTACCTTTTACTAGGAGTAGACTAGGCAGAACGAAAGTTCAGAAAGCAAAGCTGGCCCCTCCCAGGGGCAATGTGAAAAGAGGAGACTACCTTCGGAAGGAACGAAGAAGGCGGACGCAGCACCGCCTTATCCTTATGTATGACCAGATAAGAAGACCTTCATGATAAAGCTGCCAATTCAGACGCCCGCCTAGCGGATGTTATAGCCACCAAGAAGGCGACCTTCTGAGACAGCATTTGTAAGGGAATATCCCTGATCTTCTCATAGGGTGGCTTCTGCAGTACAGAAAGTACCAAGTTCAGATCCCACGGCGCCAGGGGCGACCGTACCTGAGGAGCCACATGACGTACACCCTGTACAAATGTACGGATTAAAGAATGTGTCGCTAAAGGACGCTGGAACAGAATCACCAGAGTGGAAATCTGGCCCTTGAGGGTGCTCAAAGCCAACTTTTGGTCCAAGCCTTGTTGAAGAAAGGCAAGCACCTGAGCAACTGCAAAAGGATGGGGGTTCTAACCCCCCACCTCGCACCAAGCAATATAGGCTTTCCATGTGCGATGATAGATCTTGCGTGAAGTACACTTGCGCGCTTTAAGCATGGTGGGGATCACTGACTCGGAGACCCCCCTGTCCCTCAGTACCTGGGACTCAATAGCCATGCTGTCAAAGCCAGCGATGGCAAAGCAGGGTGCAAGATGGGGCCCTGCGACAGAAGATCTTCGCGAAGCGGGAGTCGCCAGCAAACGTCTGTTACAAAAAGGTCTTCACCTTGTGATTGAATCTGGATGTCAGGAGATCTACATCTGGCGTGCCCCACCTTTCGCAAATCTGGCGAAACACCTCCAGATGCAAGGACCACTCTCCTTGGTCCAGCTTCTGGCGACAGAGGAAGTCCGCCTTCTAATTTTCTACACCCGGAATGTAAATGGCGGAAAGTGCTGGCACGTGTAACTTTGTCCACTTTAGAATGAGGGCTGCCTCTGCAGCTGCCTCCAAGCTGCTCGTTCCGCCTTGATGGTTCACGTACGCCACTGCCGTGACGTTGTCCGACTGAACCCGAATCGGGAGGCTGAGCAGCCTTGCCGACCAGTGGGAGAGACAGAGCCTGATCGCCCTCAGTTCCAACACATTGATCGGAAGTCGACCAACGGCTCTGAGCCGACAGGTGCCCCAGGACACCTCCCCAGCCCGAAGGGCTGGTATCCGTCGTGACTATTGATCATTCCAGGGGAAGGAACGACTTCCCCATGTTCATTGACGGGGCCCAAAGCCACCAAGTCAAAGACCCCCTGGTCTGATGATCCAGCCGGATCAGTCGGTCCAGAGACGAAGGGGATCTGTCCTACTGCAGAAGTATTGCTGGCTGCAGGAGCCGGGTGTGACTCTGGGTGTACGGTATCGCCTCGAAGGTCGAGACCATGTGCCCCAACACCCGCATGCAGAAATGTAAGGAGGACCACCGCCGTGACAACAGGATTCGCACCGCTGCTTGCAGCGTCAGCAACTTGTCCGGAGGTAGGAATACCTTCGCCTACACTGTGTCCAATGTCAGACCCAGATATTCGAGGCGACGGGACGGGGCCAATGTCGACTTCTGCAGGTTGATTAGCCAACCGAAGTCCCTCAGGGAGGTCAGGGTGATAGCAACATTATCCTCCAGAGCCGGAGCCGACTCCACTCACAGGAGAAGATAGTCCAGGTAGGCTACAACAGCAATGCCCCTGTGTCTCAGCAGAGCCAGCACTGGGGCCAGCAACTTGGTTAAGACCCATGGAGCCGAGGCCAGGCCAAAGGGTAGAGCCACAAACTGGTAATGAAGGTCCCCTACAGCAAAGCGCAGGAAGCGCTGGTGCCGGACACAAATGGGAACATGCAGATATGCATCCCTGATGTCCAGGGACTCCAACCAATCCCCCTGGTGCAGGGCAGCCACGACCGAACGGACTGACTCAACCCTGAATTTGCACGCCTTCACAAAGTGGTTGAGCGCTTTTAAGTTCAGAACAGGCCTGACACCCCCCCCCCCCCCTTTCTTTGGCACCATGAAGAGGTTTGAGTAGAAGCCGCGGAATCTCTCCGCTGGGGGGACTGGCACAATCACCCCCTGTTCGGACATCAACCGCACAGCCCCTAGCAGAGCTAGCCGACGCTCCGGAGGGAGTCTCAAATTGGACGAGAAGAACCTGTCCGGGGGCCGAGTGCTGAACACTATCTTGTACCCGGAGGACAACACCTCCCGCACCCACCGGTCGGAGATGCGAGCAGCCCACCGGTCCGTGAACCCCAGAAGCCGCCCCCCCCCACCCGAGAGACGGGCGGAGGCAACCCATCATGCAGAGGAGGACTTCTCCTCCGACTTTTCGGGCTTGTGTTGCCAGGGACGCTTACCGGAGCCAGAGGCAGACTCCCGGGAGTTCCTGCCCACCTGACCGGGCGCACGAAAAAAAGTTCCTGCCCAGAGGGCTGAGGCCCCTGCTTGCGGCGCTGCACTCGCCACTTGGGCTCCGGAAGAAACATACTCTTCCCCCCCAGTGAAATCCTTAATGATTTCATCCAATTGGGGCCCGTAGAGCCGACCACCCTTAAAAGGAAGATCCATGAGGCCCTTCTTGGACGCGTGGTCACCCGACCAGCGTCGCAGCCACAGCAGACGCCTAATAATGATTGCAAAAACTGACATCTTTGACAACATCGGTACAAAGTCCAGAGCTGCGTCACAGAAGTAACAAAGCCCCTGCACCAGGTGGTCTGCTCGCTGCACGGATTCAGGCCAATCTACGTCGCCCTGAGCCTCACTCCACTCCATCGCATACTCCGTGAGCGACTGAGATACCATGACCGACGCCAAGGCCGGTCTCATGGCTGCCCCTGCCACCAGAAAGAGTGCCTTGGACACTGATTCCGTCCGCCTATCGGCCGGGTCCCTGAAAGAGGAGGACCCCTCCAAGGGAATAGTCGTCGCCTTGTTTAGGCGGGACACTGGTGGATCCACCACGGGGGAGAGCCATTTCTGTAACAGGCTGTCCTCAAAGGGATAGCGCACAGAAAAACGTATTGCCAGGGTAAAAGAATTTAGCGGACATTGCCATTCCTTATACACATACTGGTCAAAATACTGGAGGTAGGGAAACACCTTAGGAGCCCGAGAGGGCTTCTTGGACCCAAACGTATAGGCAGACGCCTGTGACTCTCCAGCCTGATCCAGGTGTAGTGAATTACGGACGGCTGCGACCAGGGCGCCTACCAGCACCCTTTCGCGTGGCACCGAGGCCCCCTGGTCCTCCTCCCCATCCGAAGGCTCCAGCTCGCCGTCTGAGAGCTCCACGGGGGTCCCAGTGACCCCAGAGCCCCCTCCCGGCTCCGAGTCCTCCTCAGAGGATTGTGGAGGAGGGGGGGGCGCTTTTTGGAGCCCCTACACCGGTCCGATTCCCCCCGGGTGAAAAACTCTTCCAAATTAGAGGTTAATTGGTCCAGGGGAACCAGAGGTCCCAGCGCGGCCTGTGCCTCCGCTGACCCCTCTGGAGAAGCAACTGCCGGTTCAGCCGCCATTGCGCCACCGCCAGGACACTTGTAAGGCCTACCAGCCATACGCCCCCACAATGCCACCCCCTGCAGAGCCTCAGGACTGCCCAAGTGGGACCCAGCACCGCCGCTCCCGCACCTCAGGGAGAGAAGCCAGCAATACTTGCGGAACCCTGTGTATGAAAAGAGGCTGCCCTGTCCGCCAATGCCACCGCTGCTGAAAGAAAACTGCCACTGCGTTCCTGGGAAGAATGGGGCCAAAAGCACATGGAGAAAACTCCCAGTACAGGGAGACCAACCAAAAATTGGCGCCAACACACACAAGAGGCCAAAACACCTCCAAAATGGCCACGGCCACGGCAAAATGGCGGCGACCACGGCTCTGGGAGAATGGCGGCCGACGCCTCCAAAATGGCAGCGGACACCGCATGGCATGCAAACGGAGTGGCACGAGCGGCCAGACGAACGGTAGAGCGGTGGTTAGCGGCTGAATGGACGGGTCATCGGGCGGGCAGTCAGGCGTGAGGGTGAGGGGGGAGGGACCAGTGGGCCTGTACCCCCCCCACCGGAACGGGCACCGCTAGTCGCCCCCCCCTTCTCCTCAGGGAGGAGGGGGGTGTCACTCACCCATCCAGATTGGCGTATCGGGTAGCCACCCGGTGCAGACCTTCCTCCCCCCAGGCGGGGAGGGATGCTGCAGGCCAAGCGACCCCTGGAGCAGGCCATAGCCCGGACACTGGGTACGCAGGTGAGGCGTTTAACCCACCAGCTGCTCGCACAGAATGGGCAGGATGCAGCGGACCCTGCCAAAGCTAAGGGTGGCTCGCATCCGTCGGCCGTGCTGGGGAGATGGCAGGACAATGAATATCCGCGTGATCCCCAGCCGGCTACTTGATTGCAGTCTTCATCAGAAGGCTTGCGCAAAAAAGAAGAAGAGAAAAAGAAAAAAACTTCAGGGGAACCGCAGTTCCCAGCAGGGAACCAGGTCTAACTCCTTGCACTAGGCAGAAGAAAATTGATATGCTATGCAGGGCTGAGGGGTTATGTGCTGAGTGAGGACGGCCCCCTGGCAGGGGCCAGCTTTGCTTTCTGGACTTTCGTTTTGCCTAGTCTACTCCTAGTAAAAGGTACATAACCCACATGTCATGAATAGAGGCTGCGTCTGTCAATGAACGTAAGAGAAATTATAAGTTCGGTTTTGGATAGATTGAGTTTGAGGAAGTGGTGTGACATCCAGACTGATGTTTCTGTTAGTAAATTAGTGATACACAAGGAGACTGAGGGAGTGAGCTGAGGGGTAGGGAGATAGATTTGGGTGTCATCAGCATAGAGATGGTATTGGAAGCCATTGGAGACTGACCCAGCGAGGAGGTGTAGATTTAGAATGGGAGAGGCCCAAGAACAGAACCTTTGGGGACCTCAACAGAGAAAGGAAGAGGAGAGGAGCAAGTAGAGTTGTAAGTAACACTAAAGGTGCGATTGGATAAGTAGGAAGAGAACCAGCGAAGAGTACAGCCACAGAGACCAATGGCATGGAGTTTTTGGAGGAGGAGGGAGTGGTCAACAGTATCAAAGGCAGCAGAAAGGTCTGAGTAGGAGTACAGAATAGTGTCCATTGGTTTTGGCTGTTAGTAGATTGTCTGTTAGTTTTAGAAGAGTAGTTTCTGTGGAGTGTTGCGGACGAAATCCAGACTGAAGGGGATCAAGAAGGCTATTCTCGGCAAGGTGGTTGCTTAGTCAGTTGTAGACCAGACGTTCAAGGAGTTTGGATAAAAAGGGGAGCAAGGAGATGGGGCGTAGGTTGTGCACATGCTGAAACTAGTCAATTGCAGGAACAAAGCATATCACTTGGGCATAGTTTTGGTGTATAAATTAACTCAATGAGAATCTGACAGTATACTGCAAGGCTTTATCCTGACAGCTATATTTTAGTAGGCAATCACTCCTCTGGCTTAGTGTTGCAGGTGTTATACAGTGAACATTTGGGAATGTCAGTATGGAAAATACAAGTCTATTTCAGATTACATTCAAATATTTTCGCATGACTGTGTATCTTTATTGTCCATCTTTAATTCAATATAAAAGTTCTTCATCTACTCACATGTTTGGGAGTCAGGCGATCTCAATATCTTTTTCGAATCCTGCCAGACAGTCTTGCAGTCCTCTTGCAGCTTGAAATACCTTGACCTTTTCCATGATGCAGACTTGACTTTGGACAGTGGACTTCCCTTCAAAAGATACTTCAGATCCTCATCATCTTGTAAACCTGTACAGAGATGGCAAATGTTAAATCATGCCGAAAATTTGAACTAAATACAGATTTTAAAAACAAATTATCCAAAACAGGGCAGAAAATAAGTCCCACAAGACCATGCATAATGTGGTACTAAAGTTATTTGTAGGGCCCTGTAATATCCCTAAGGCCTCATTTACACTGCTGCTGTAAACAACGTTTAGAGGCATTTGGGCACTTTTTTCAGCTGCCCCTGAACTCTCCTCTATGTTGTTATCTTATCAGTGCATGTACACATGATTATTTAACCATTTCAGCCCCGGAAGCATTGCACACTTTAGGACCAGAGCACTTTTTGCGATTCGGCACTGCGTTGCTTTAAGTGACAATTGCGCGGTCATGCGACGTTGTACCCAAACGAAATTTGCGTACTTTTTTCCCACAAACAGAGCTTTCTTTTGGTGGTATTTGATCACCTCTGCATCATTTCTGATCGTTGCTATAAACAAAGAGCGACAATTTTGAAAAAAAAAAAAAAAATTCTTACTTTTTGCTAAAATACAAATGCAAAAATATATAAAAAAAACATTTTTTTCCATCGGTTTTGGCCGTTTTAGATTCTGCCTCATATTTTTGGTAAAAAAAAAAACAACAATCGCAATTGGCGTCTATTGATTGGTTTGCGCAAAAGTTACCGCATTTACGGATGATGAGAATTCATTTCTGGGGTTTTGATTTTTTTTTTTTTTTACTAGTAATGGAGGCAATCTGCGATTTTTAGCAGTACTGCGATATTGCAGCGGACATGTCGGAGCAGTTTGACACTTTTTTGGGACAATTGGCATTTATACAGCGATCATTGCTATAAAAATGCACTGATTACTGTGTAAATGCCATTGGCAGTGAAGGGGTTAACCTGCAGGGGGCGCTCGAAGGGTTAACTGTGTTCCCTGGGCGTGTTCTAACTGTATGTGGGCTGCCCTGGCTGGGGAAAGGGGAGGATCACGGCATATAGAGGAAGCCTGTGATCACTACCCTTCCCCCTCTAACAGAACGGAGACCTGTGTTTACTTACACGGACCTCCGTTCTCTCACTGCGGCGGCGATCGAGTCCACCCTACCCGCTCCCTGCCC
>BLSH010378675.1:1489057-1511035 GCA_018402905.1 Glandirana rugosa | reverse complement strand
GATTCGAACTTTTCAGACGACAAAACCTGAAGTTGCATGCCATAAAATCTTTATCATACGTGAATACAACATTTGATTTTCGTTTACTTAGTACAGCTTTCGTCTGAAAAAAAATCGGAAGATCAAGACTATGCATGCTCGGAAATGAAAGAATACATTATAAAACAATTCAACACATTACATCACTTCCAAAGTTGCATTTTGTCATACAAGAATTTTCGTAAGATGAGCAACCTCTTCACTTTCGATAGGCGTCTAGCATGCAACAAAATAATCCGATCGGGTGTACCAGGCTTTACCTCTTTAATTTTAGCTGACCACCTGAGTGTAATGTAATTTCAACTTGTGGGGCGTTGCAGGTCCAGGCATCCCTCCCCCTTCTAGGCCCATAACTAGAACAATGCACCCTCAAATACCCCTTCCCCTTATTTCTACATTACCGGTTTCCCTATTCTATATATATATATATATATATATATATATATATATATATATATATATATATATATATATATATATATACATATATACATACATACATACATATACACATATATACACACACACATACATACATACATATATACATATATACACACACGTTATGCAAGGCGAACTAATAGATGGACGCTATGTGTTACCTCGCATGCATTCGTTTGGAAGAAACTGAGGTGGAATCTGGCTCGGGTTTTTCCAGCCTCCTTGACAGGGTTGGTTCCGGACCGGATTTTGTGGTACACTTGAGTCCACTATTAGGTGGACTTTAAATGACCAGGAAGAGAGCAAGGGTTTGCTCTGCCCTGGGACTCAGAGCGATCAGCCTGAGAGAGTTGACACGCGGAGCTTTGTCACTAAAGGAAGGTTTGCACTAACTTTGTTTTGTGGGTGTCTGGGAGAAGCCAGACACCGCTTAGAGAGGTATCCTGAATTGTTTAGTTAGAGCCTGGGTGGCAAGGATTTATTTTAGGTTTTGTTTGTTTTAACCACTTAAGGACCGGAAGGATTTCCAGCTTTAGGACCGGAGCCCTTTTTGCGATTTGGCGCTGCGTCGCTTTAACTGACAATTGTGCGGTCATGCGACGTTGTACCCAAACGAAATTTGCGTCCTTTTTTCCCACAAATAGAGCTTTCTTTTGGTGGTATTTGATCACCGCTGCATCATTTCTGATCGCCGCTATAAACAAAAGAAGAGCGACAATTTTGCAAAAAAAAAAAAAAAAAATTTCTTACTTTTTTCTAAAATACAAATCTAAAAAAAAAAAATATATAAAAAAACATTTTTTTTCACCGTTTTTGGCCGATTTATATTCTTCATCATATTTGCGATAAAAAATATCGCAATCGGCGTTTATTGATTGGTTTGCGCAAAAGTGGTCGCGTTTACGGATGATGAGAATTCATTTTTGGGGTTTTTATTTTTTTTTTATTTTTTACCAATAATGGCGGCGATCTGCGATTTTTAGCGGTACTGCGATATTTCAGCGGACATGTCGGAGCATTTTGACACTTTTTTGGGACCATTGGCATTTATGCAGCAATCAGTGCTATAAAAATGCACTGATTACTGTGTAAATGCCATTGGCAGTGAAGGGGTTAACCTGCAGGGGGCGCTCTAAGGGTTAACTATGTTCCCTGGGTGTGTTCTAACTGTATGGGGGCTGCCCTAACAGGGGAAGGGAAGTGGTCACAGCCTTCACGTACAGGAAGGCTGTGATCACAGCCCTTCCCCCTCACACAGAGCGGAGGTCCGTGTTTACATACACGGACCTCCGTTCATTCACTCCAGGGGGGGGCATCGCGGGTGGCCGGCGGCACCCGCTCCCTGGCCCTCCCCGGACACAGTGAGCGCGCGGGCGCGCCTCCAGCTTGTATAACAGTGTAAATTTGCTGTCCCCTTAAAATTACTCACACAGCCATTAATGTCTAAACCGCGGGCAACAAAAGGGAGTAAACCCCTAAGTGAAAATGTCCAAATTGGGCCCAAACTGTCAATATTTTGTGTGGCCACCATTATTTTCCAGCACTGTCTTGGGCATGGAGTTCACCAGAGCTTCACAGGTTGCCACTGGAGTCCTCTTCCACTCCTCCATGAGGGCATCACGTAACTGGTGGATGTTAGAGACCTTGTGCTCCTCCACCCTCCGTTTGAGGATGCCCCACAGATGCTCAATAGGGTTTTGGTCTTGAGACATGCTTGACCAGTCCATCACCTTTACCCTCAACTTCTTTATCAAGGTAGTGATCATTTTGGAGGTATGTTTGAGGTCGTTAAGTTGGAGTGCTGCCCTGCAGCCCAGTCTCCGGTAATCCATGTCCTTAGTCTGCCTGTCTTCAGCAAACGGTTTGTGGGCTTTCTTTCTTTTTTGTGCATCATCTTTAGAAGAGGTTTTCTTCTGGGACAACAGTCATGCAGACCAAATTTGATGCAGTGTGCGGCTTATGGCCTGAGCAATGCTGGCAGCACTCATACGTCTATTTCCCAAAGACAACCTTTGGATATGACGCTGAGCACATGCACTCAACTTCTTTGGTCGACCATGGCGAGGCCTGTTTTGAGTGGAACCTGTCCTGCTAAAACTGCTGTATGGTCTTGGCCACCATGCTGCAGCTCAGTTTCAGGGTCTTGGCAATCTTCTTATAGCCTATGCCACCTTTATGTAGAGCAGTGGTGTCAAACTCAATTTCATTGTGGGCCACATCAGCATTATGATTGCCCATAAAAGGGCCGGTTGTATCTTTAAGACTATATATCCAGAGCATCCCCTTCCCTTGCATTAGATGTCAAGAGTCACCCCCACCATCAGAAGTTGAATCCTCCACCCTCCCTTACATCAAAGTGCACCCCCTTACCTTATGCTGCTGCTGCTGGGAAGAAGCTGGATGCATTGCTGGAAAGCAGAAAGTACAGGGTCTGGAGGAGGACCAAAGGTGCGAGGGCCACATGAAATGGCCTGGAGGGCCGGATTCGGCCCGCGGGCCTTGTGTTTGACACCTGTGATGTAGAGCAACAATTCTTTTTTTTCAGATCCTCAGAGAATTCTTTGCCATGAGGTACCATGTTAAACTTCCAGTGACCAGTATGAGAGAGTGAGAGCTATAACACCAAATTGAACACACCTGCTCCCCATTCACACCTGAGACCTTGTAAAACTAATGAATCCATGACATCGGGGAGGGAAAATGGCTAATTGGGCCCAATTTGAACATCATCACTTAGGGGTGTACTCACTTTTGCCGCCAACGGTGTAGACATACACTGTTTTACAAGCTGTACACTCACTACTTTACATTGTAGAAAATTGTAATACACACACACACACACACACACACACACACACACACACACACACACACACACACACGACTGGCGCTTCAGTGTGAAATGGGTCTTCTGGTGACCAGTCCCTGCCTTAGCTCATAGAGCGGTATACATGTTCCATTTTCCCTTCCTATTTAATAGCATGGTAAAAAGGAGACATTGCTAAGGAAGCATTAGGCCTCATGTACACTGCTGCTGGTAAACGGATGTCTGGGAGCAGTTTGGTGTTTTTTTCAGTTGCCTCTGAACTCTCCTCTATGGTATCTTATCTGTACATGTACACTGAGTCGTTTATAGTCGTTTCCAGGCGGTTAAGGTCAAAAGCATTTTTTGGAAAGCAGAACATTGCGTTCAGGGCAGATGTTCAGAGGCATTTGAAATGCCAAATGCCCGTAACAGCTTGTAATCGCGGTAATTCGCGTTTAGCCGCATTTCGTTTATAGGTGTTTTTAATGGAGATACATGTCTGAATATTTGCAATATAATAAACACTTCTACATGTAAATGCGGCACAACAGACTTTTTAACCGTCGGTTATTAGCTGTCAAGTTCCATCGTTCAGGACGTTCAAAACGTCCCATGTACATGAAGCCTTAGTGTCCATGTATAAAAAGGTCAGACTACTTCTGTATCCTGTTTCTCAAACTAGCGCTATCTACAGTACAACCTAAAAAGTCTGGTTCTTTGACGGGACTGTTTGCTGAAAGTTTACTAACTTTATACAAATAAAAAAATAAATCCATAACTACACAATGATCAGCCAAAACGTCCAGTACGGTTCTCTTTGAGTGCAATGATCTGTATATCACTTATTCACTGATGACTAAACTTATGCAAGTCAGAAGACTAAAAACCTGCTTCAACTGACATCTTTTGTGTCTGACATTCCAATGAATCAAAACTACAATAATAGATTTATTTATTCCCTGACAACAAATCAAACACTTTTCTTAGTAGGTCAGAGAATTATTAGTAGCCCATTGCGCAATTTCTAGTTTCTATGACACCACAACCCACACTCGGAGGGAGCAGTCATCATGGCCTGATCACACATGGGAGTGTTTGAGTTCAGTTTATTGCAATCTCCAGGACACGACATTCACATCAAAGTGCTGCAGTTAGATCCAGTAATTTGTGGAAAGCATGCAGTCTTCTTTCACAATCTTTACTGAAGAAAAGGCCGGTACATCTTTGGAAGTGTGTCAGCTTTAAAAGTCTGGGAGGGCTCTTCCTAGAACTCAATAGCGGATTATTGATCTGTCAGTCATCATAGTGGTGTGCATCAGAATAAACCATCTGAAGGAAATCATCACTAGATTTGTGTTTATTTCACACTCGGTCTTGGGAGTCAGGGAGAACGTTGTGTCTATTCATTCACCTGTTTATGTTGGGTGCCCATACACTCATTTATAGCATTTTAGACCCACTGATCTTCATTATTCCCTTCAAGTCAGCAGACTGAGTGTCAAAACAAAGGCATAATGAGCATGAGTTACATCGTCTGATGAGAGCATAGGCAAGTTCTATGTAGTCCTTTACACAGATTAATCAGACTTTTCACGATGATGTTGGGCAAGACTGAAGGGTGATCAAGAATCAAGTTATTCCAAGTTCTGCAATCTTCTTCTTAGACCCTGTTCACATATTGTGTCGTGGGAACACAGATTCCCGATCATGAATTGAAAAGTGCAATTCACGCATATTTCCGCAAAAATCGCAACTAAGAATTTTCTTTCAAATTTCGCACCATTAGTGGGCTGCAGCACCGGCTGATTTTCAAATTTGAGTAATAGAGTCTGTTGGAAATTTTTGGAAAAACTAACAAATTTCTAATCAATGATAGGAGAATGGTGCCAGAAATATAATGAAGAAAGAAATGTACATGAGCTGTGATATGGAAAGAACAGAAGATTCCCGGACACAAAAATTATTTTCTGTAGCAACATGAGGTGAAGGCTTGGTTGGTCGAATTTTGAACTCAATGGCAGCACCATTTCTGAATTTCTGATTTTCCAAAGAAAACTTTCTGAATTTGGCCTGCATGAAGGAGGAGAGAAGTTCTTCAGGTATTGAAGTCTATTGGGCCAAAAAAAGGTCCAATAGACTGATATTTTTACGTAAAAAAAAAATAACTCATGTATTTCTTTGAGTATAGGGCATACAAAGTACAAGTGAATGAACGTAGAAGTGTAAATAGGCAGAGTTACAAATAATGGGGTACTGCATGTTGAGCATAGTTAGCCCTAGGAAAACCCACTACAAAACACTTGGGTATGAATGGAGGCCAATACGGTATAGTAACAGAACGTATTAACAGATGGTTCTAACTCAAGCAGTAAAAAATACTTTGAATTATAGGCTCCTGTTTTAATTTCCCCTTGGCTGAAGAAGCAGTAAGTCCGCTGTGACTGATGTTTTTGGTGTACTGATGGTTTACATTGGATCTAGGCTCTTCCTGCTGAGCACGTTCATTTTTCTGATCGTCCATAAAAAACAAGTTCCATCTATGCCTAGAACAGCGTTTCCTGAAGTGTGGGACATGTGCTACTAGAGATTGTTGTCCTCACTGTAGATGGGGAAGTGCTGGAATCCTGAATTCAGTGCATACCTGTGGGAGAACATTCCATACCACACAGGCAGAACCATGACACAGCCGGTTTGGGTTGTAGATATTTTACAATCCTGTTGCTTTTTAGGATGGAACGTATGTTACATTTAAGGCTCATTCACATGATGACCCAGAGCCATGCACCAACCAAATCAGCGTATTTCTGAGGAAAGTACGGCCAGGTGATTGCAATCAGCTGCGGCCCTCAGCCTGTAGAAATCAGTGACAGACTAACAAGCTACAAAGCAGTTCACATGTAAACATACATGGAGTCATTACCTGTGGTCAGGGACAGATGGACGGCCCTGGATGCTAAGGCCTTGTACGCATGGTGCTTACTATAACGTATGCCCGTGCGAGGGCGGTGTTAACTGCACGGGGATGCACAAAAGTTACGTGCATCCCCGTGCAGGCAGTCCGAATTCATGTCAATTGTGAAGCAATGGCTGCACGGACACAATCACTGTTCCCAATTTGACAGCCGCGCAAGTGCGCAGCCCCGAACGCAGGCAGTGTACACGGGTACATGCTATAATATGCCTGTGCAAGGGCCTCCACGGTGGGTGCACTACTCCAAATGCATAGGGATTGAGGCAAATAGACTATGAACAGAAGCTCTGCTGACTTCAATCATCCAATCATGTGCAAGAAAAAGTGCAGTTTTTTTAATTTTCCTTGCATGTGATTGGGTACTCTTTACTAAGTGAAGATTTAATTAATTTACCAAGCTTTGGAGCAACTGCACTTGCAGAGTGCAACTATTCTTTCCAAGTGCATAGTCCATTTGCCTTTAAACCCCTTTCACACTGAGGCGGTTTTCAGTTGCTTTTGCACTAAAAATAGCACCTGAAAACGGCCTGCCATTTATTTCAATGGATGCTTTCACACTGGGGCAGTGCGGTGAAAAAAGCCCTGTAGGCAGCATCTCTAGGGCATGTTTGGAGCGCTTTAAAAATCGCCTCAAAACCGCCCCTGTCCATTGAAATGAATGGGCAGCACTTCAAAAGCGCCTGAAAACACTTCAATAGTGCCGCAAAACTGCTCTTTTTTTGTTTGTTTTTTTAAGGTCACATTATCACAGGACCTTGAAAAAAGCGCACCGCTAGCGTCTCAAAAGCGCCGCAACGTGCCTAAAAAAAGTGACACCGCAAAAGCACAGTTTGCGCAGCGCTTTACAACATGAGGACAGACAGTACAGTTCAATACAGGAGTCAGAGAGCCCTGCTCATTAGGGCTTACAATCTAGAAGTAGGGTTGCCACATCATCCCTTTAATCCAGGACACATATGGATTACTCAGGTTCTGAGGCTAAATGAATTCAGATAAGGCACCAAGTTTGTTTAATTACCACCTTAATCAGCCACAGAACCTGTGTAATTAATGTGTGTCCTGGATTAAAGGGATTATGTGGTAACCCTATCTAGAAGGGAGGGTCAAGTGAAACAAAAAGGTAATAACTGTTGGGGATGAGCTGATGGAAAAAAATTAAAATATAGTTGTTGGGTGTGGGTAGGATAGGCTTCTCTGAAGAGAAGGTGTTTCAGGCATTATCTAAAAACAAATAAAGTAGGAGATAAGTCGGACAGATTGGGGTAAGGAGTTCCATAGGATTGGAGAGGCTCTAGAAAAGTCCTGGTGGCGAGCATGAGAGGAGGTGACTAGGGAGCTAGTGAGCAGGAGGTTTTGAGAGGAACAAAGAGAACGATTAGGTTGGTATTTAGAGACTAGGCTGGTGATGTAACTGGGGGCAGAGTTGTGGATGGTTTTGTAAGTAGTTGTTAGTATTTTAAATTTAAATTTGTTGGGTGAGCGGTAGCCAGGGGAGGGATTGACAGAGAGGAGTAGCAGACACAGAGCAATTGGTAAGGTGGATGAATCTGGCAGCAGTATTCATGATGGATTGAAGGGAGGATACACTATGTAGAGGTAAGCCAATGAGAAGGGAGTTGCAGTAGTCGAGGCGAGAGATGACCCAGGAGTGAATTAACCACTTCAGCCCCAGAATGACTTCCCCCTTTAGGACCAGAGCACTTTTTGCAATTTGGCACTGCGTCGCTTTAACTGACAATTGCACGGTCGTGCGATGATGAACCCAAACTAAATTGACGTCCTTTTTTTCCCCACAAATAGAGATTTCCTTTGGTGGTATTTGATCACCTCTGTGGTGTTTATTTTTTTGCACTATAAACAAAGAGCGACAATGTTGCAAAAAACAAAAAAAAAACAAAAAAAAACAAAAAAAAACTTTGTCCGTGTAAACAGACAGATCCCCGTTCTGACAGGGAAGTAGAGAGATCTGCTGCTCCCAGTGATCGGGAACAGCGTTCTCTCTACCCCCAGTCAGTACACTGCCCCCATAGTTAGAAACACCTCCCTAGGGTACACATAACCCCTTGATCGCCCCCTAGTGTTAACCCCTTCCCTGCCAGTGATATTTATACAGTAATAAGTGGCTATTTTTAGCTCCGATTGCTGTATAAATGTCATTGGTCCCAGAAAAGTGTCAAAAGTGTCCGATCTGTTCGCCGCAATGTCGCAGTCCTGCTAAAAATCAGTGATCGATGCCATTACTAGTAAAAAAATAAATAAATAATAAAAATTCCATAAATCTATTCCCTATTTTTTAGACGCTATAACTTTGGCGCAAACCAATCAATATACGCTTATGGCGATTTTTTTTACCAAAAATATGTAGAAGAATAGATATTGGCCTAAACTGAGGAAGAAATTTGTTTTTTTACATTTATTTTTTTGGATATGTATAATAGCAAAAAGTAAAAAATATATATTTTTTTTCCAAATTGTCACTCTTTTTATAGTGCAAAGAATAAAAAAACTGCAGAGGCGATCAAATACCACCAAAAGAAAGCTCTATTTGTGAGGAAAAAAAAAGGACGTCAATTTTGTTTGGGTACAACGTCGCACGACAGCGCAATTGTCAGCTAAAGCGACGCAGTGCCCAATCGCAAAAAAATGGCTTTTTGGGGGGAATTAAGGGGGAAATTCTTCCGGACCTTAAGTGGTTAAAGGAGAGTTCAGAGTCTAGGACTACACCTAGGAGGACCTGGGCATGCGGTGATGGGCTGATAGTTGCGCCATCAATTTTGACAGAGAAATCAGGGGAAGGGGCACATGGGGGAGGAAAAATGATAAGTTTGGTTTTGGACAGATTGAGTTTGAGGAAGCGGTGTGACATCCAGACTGATAGATCTGTTAGTAAATTAGTGATACGCAAGTTAGATGATGATGCATTTAACTGAGATTGTACAAAGACTGTGCAATCATATTGTAACATGAAAGCTGAACTCCAGGCAAACCGATAACCACACAAATAAATATATGGGGGCTATTTTACCTGCCACAGGATTTTGATTTCCATCCATTCAGTCTACACTTATGCCTCTTTCACATGGGCGGCTGTCTATTAAAAGCATGTTCTGTTATTTTGAAATTCCAAGACTCCAGGTACAGTGATCACTTGTAGTTGCACATTGCGATTACGTGCGTTTACAGGCGGCTGCGTCTAGCTGTGGTGGAATATTCTTGCTATTTCTGATGTGCTGTCTGTTGTTTTCCTTTCCTTGTTGCCGCTGCTATCCGCAGGTGAAATAGTACACTGCGATTACCTGCAGTAATGTGCAGATCGCTGCAATAAATCAGTCCTGAATGCAGGATGCATTGTCAGAGCATAGCTGCGGTAGATAACTTCATCTATCCGCAGCTAACAGCTGAATTCTATCCGCCTGTGTGAAAGGGGCCTTAACCACTTCAGCCCCAGAAGGATTTCCCATGTTAGGACAAGAGCACTTTTTGCGATTCGGCACTGCATCGCTTTAACTGGCAATTGCGCGGTTGTGCGACGTTGTACCCAAGCGAAATTTGCGTCCTTTTTTCCCCACAAATAGAGCTTTCTTTTGATGGTATTTGATCACCTCTGCATCATTTCTGATCCCCGCTATAAACAAAAAAAGAGCGACACTTTTGCAAAAAAAAAAAAAAAAAAAAACAGTTTTTCTTACTTTTTGCTAAAATACAAATCCAAAAAATATATATAAAAAAAAACATGTTTTTCATCGGTTTTGGCCGATTTATATTCTTCCTTGTATTTTTGGTAAAAAAAAAAAAAAAAAAAAAAACTCGCAATCTGCGTTTATTGATCGGTTTGTGCAAAAGTTTCCACATTTACGAATGATGAGAATTCATATATGGGGTTTGTTTACATACACGGACCTCCGTTCTCTCACTGCGGGGGAGCCATCGCGGGTAGCCGGCAGAGATTGAGTCCATCCTACCCGCTCCCTGGCCCCCCTGGAACACAGTGAGTGGGCCTACGGCGGCGCGCGCTCACAATACTCATTCTCGAGGCCGCCGTCAGGTGATGCCGTTTCGCGATAACAAACCATTTTGCTGCCATCAATCCACGGCGGGCGGTCAGCAAGTGGTTAAGTCTGGTGCACACCATGAGTTTTTTTCCATTCAACCCGCAGCTATGGTCAGAGCCACTGTACAGCAATCTCCCCCCCTGAGCTGTGGTGTGCTGACAAGGGGACGGCCTCCCCGCCAGAACACTCCGCTCAGTCCTGCCATTGGCCGAGAGCGCTGATCAGGAGTCAGTCCACTGCTGGTTTTCCAGCATGCTCGTCTAACAGAAGCCAGCCAAACGGACCAGCTGCCATACACACGGGCCAAACATTGGAGGTTTTTTATTGAACCAGCCAATGTTGCGAGGCATTTGGCCCGCGTGTACGGGGCTTTACACAGGCCTGCCAGACAGCACAGCCAGGCAGACAACACTTTCTCTGTAACAGTTGATGTATACAATGGTATAATTTCCTCAAGCTGTAGAACAGACAGAAAAAGTAGCAGCAGCAGACTGATGGGTCACCCCTTTGCTCTCCAACTGTCAGTTTCCTCCTTGTGAACACATCTGTATGCAGTACACCTTATTGGCTTCCAGTTGTACCTTTCCTTTTTTCCCAGTCTGAGCTCTACTGTTATGGGGTTGCAAAATACTAATACTGAATCAGATTCAGGTAATTAGACTAGGTGCATTTTAGTGTCCATTCATACAGGGGCGACTTGCGCGCCAACTTGAGTAGCCCCAAGTCGCTTGACATTTGAAATCCCATTGAAATGAATGGGAGCTGTCTTAATGTACACTACTGCAGTGGGAACGACTTAAGAAAAGGTTCCTGCACGACTTCTATCTGACTTGTGCCCATAGAATTGAATAGACGTCACCTCCAAGTCGGACCCCCCGGGTCCAGTTACAGTGAAAAGAAAAGAATTTATCCAGGGCAACCCCCTCCCTCCCTGCTCTGATTGGCCACAAGCTAAGTCACCTGGCATGAAGTCGCGTTGTAAGTCGCCTGAAGTTGCGCTTAAAGTGGCGCCGAAAGACGCACTGAAATCGCCCAGCAAAGTCGCGCTGAAGTCGAGTTGCTCCTGTGTGAATTCAGCTTTAAAAATGCATTGAGGCTCAGTTCACACTGTGAGACACCAAGTCGCGCGACATGTGAAATACCATGTTAGTCAATGAGAGCCATCTTATAGCGGTTGTCTACCCCATAAAGTCATTTTTACCTACAGGTAAGCCTATAATAAGGCTTACTTGTAGGCTTACCTGAAGGTAAAATGAATATCTCCTAAACCTGCACTTGCAATGCAGCCGCTGACATCACGGCGCATGCACAGTGATGGCCCGGCGCATAGCGCCGGTCCCTGCTGGAAGGTCCGCCGGAAAGACGGGCTCCAGCGCGCATGGGCGGGAGTGACGTCTCGCCCATGCGCAGAGCCGCGAACCCGGAAGAAGCCACACAGCGAAGATGTCCGCTCCCTCTGCAGGGACTGGGCAGCCCTGCGGAAACTTCGTTCTAAGGTGAGTATTTCATAATGAGCATACTAGCATACATGCATACTAGCTCATTATGCCTTTGCCTTACAGTTTTCTTCACTGCGCATGTGCCGAAATGACGTCGGCACATGCAGAACACTGCATATCTCCTGAGCCGTGCAGGTTTAGGAGATATGCAGGGCACCTACAGGTAAGCCTTATTATAGGCTTACCTGTAGGTTAAAGGGGTTGTCACAGGTTGACAACCACTTTAATGGCAGTCGCCTCCAATTCAGACCCTCATCTATAGTGATGTGATTTAGATCCAATATTACAGGAAGATTACCCAGGCATTCCCTGAAAGGCGCTTCAAAGTCGCATCAAGTCATACTCAAGTCGCTAGCAAATCACCGGGAAGTCACCTGGCAAAGTCACACCATAAAGCCCCGTACACACAGTCCGAAAATAGGATGACAGATCGTTAGTTTTTTTTTTTTTTTTGCATGCTACTCTCAGATCGAATCGGAAGAGCTTACTAAAGTCGCCAAAATTCTTGTACGACAGAATACAAAAATCAGAAGTGATGTCATTTTGACAGCTATACTGATTAAACGAAAATCATAGGATGTGTTATCATATGATTAAAATTTGCATGCATGTCCGATCGGATATTATTGGATGAACTGTCCTGAACGGCTCTCGTAAGCTGTGCACTAACGATCCGATTATTGTACGATCGCATCGTAAGCGGTATTTTTTTGTCCAATTTTCAGATCGTGTTCACGAGCCTTAAGGTCATGGCAGTGTGAACCGAGACTTAATAATATATTCAGAAATAAATAGCTACATTATTTTGTGTCTTTTATATCTGCTCAAAGTTCAGGTTCAACTGGTAGTATAGTGTGGGTGGGACAGGTAGTTCGTTATTCAAGCTAAATTCCAGGCAATCAATGGGCTGACAGTCAACAGGTTTTTATTTTGAGCTTAGACAATTTGCTGATACCAAATAAACATTACCTGGCAGGGTTTAAGAACAGTTAAACACATGATCAGATTTTGTTCTGCTATTTGTGCATCAAACAGCTAAATATAAAGTTGAAGTATATTATATTATATTATATTATATTATTGCACCTGCCAGAGGATTAGTAATTGTTTAGCTGGTCTTGTGACTTGCACACCTCTATCACACTGCATACCCAGGTAGATCACTCTACTACTTACTGATTCAGCTTACAGCTTCCTACATCGACCAACCTGCTTTGTTCCCTGCCTTATGCTGGCCATTCAGTGAGCTCACTACAGAGCAGATGGAGGCTGTGCAGTCAAGGATACAAGTAAGGCCTCATACACAGGGGCGTTTTTCACAGCCACGTTTTTTAGCGCTTTTTGCAGCTCTCCATGTTATTTAATGGCCCCATAAAAACGCTGAAGTTTTTGAGCTGTAGAGGGCGTCGTGAGCGTTAGTGAGCTGAAAGTAGAACCCACGGCCAGTGCATTCCGAGGCTGTAACGTTTTGCCGTTTTTGACGCTGATGCGGCAAAATGCTCACTAACGCCGTACCAACGTTAACCTGGCGTTTTTGACGCCGGCGTTTTCAAGTTAGAAAATAGCAGAGCAATGTTTTTTTTTTTTTTAAAACGCATATTCACGCCAACGCTCACTAATGCAGATTTTTCCCTGACGTCGGGCCCGACGTTTTACTTATTTTTTTTTATACGCCTGTGTGTATGAGGCTTAAATCCTGAACACAAGTCCTTATGGTATATACCACAGCTGTCAAACGGCACTAGCAAGACCCTATATTCACTACAGTACGTGTCAAACACAATGCCCAAGGGCCAAATCTGGCCCTCCAGGCCATTTCATGTGGCCCTTGCAGCAACCCCCTTGTTTCTGCCTCTACTTTGTCTCAGCAATTGGCAGCAGACTTACAGAACTCCTCTGCCAGATCCTCTGTTTCCCTGTGCAGCTTGTCTTTGCCCCCTCCTTCCCCGTCTCAACAGTAGCGAGGAGGACAGATTCAGAACTCCTCCGCCAGGTCCTGCGCTTCCCAGTAAAGCCACAGAGTGGCTAGTCTCTGCCCCCTCCTTCCCCGTCTCAGCAGTCGGCAGCAGCGAGGAGGACTGAACGCCTCCTACAGATCCTTTGCCTCTCTGTGCAGCCGCAGCACCCCCTCATCTCCCCTGATCTCAGCATTCAGCAGACTCCAGCAGCTGACTCCAACCCTCCTCTGGTCCTCCTCCAAACCCTGCACACTGGGCTTTTTTGAATCTTGAAAATGACTGCAAATGCATACAGGTTTCAGTGCTGGCTGGGATGATCAGAAATTTTAAAGTGGAAGTAAACTTCTATCTCTGACTTTTACCTATAGGTAAGTCTATAATAAGGCGTACCTATAGAAAAAGTGTACACATGCACCATTTAGGAGATATTTACTGTACATGCAGCCAGTGACATCACTGGCGCATGCGCTCTGAAGGAACGCCCACCTGTGCCGTTCCCTCAGAGCCCTGTGCCGTAAACGGCAGCTTCCATGTGCATGCGTGATGTCTTTGCGGCTCTGGCCAGTCAGAGCCAAACCCAGAAGCAAGACGGGTGAAGATGGGAGCTCGGCGCTGGAATGCTTCGCTTTAAGGCAAGTTTAACATAATGTGCTAGTATGCGATGCATATGAGGGGGTGCTGATAAGTATTGAGCCTTACTAAGAAAAAAATTGAGCTAGGAAGATGTAAATTGCAGGTTGTACTGGCCAATTTGTCTATATTCAATGGTGCAAAAATCAACTACCTATGATTTTAACTTCTCTTTCTTTTTTAGGTCCAAAAAGAACCTCCAGAAAAATTAAATGTGGAAGAGCATAGGACCATAATCAAGTTCCTGTTTCTCCCAGGAAAAGGTGCGAAGCAGATCCATGATGAAATGTCGCAAACTTTAGGTGGCAGTGGCCCTCCATATGCAGCAGATAAACGTTGGGTTGTCAATGTTAAAACTGGCCATTTCGGCGTTGAAAGTGAGAAACCCAGTGGAAGGCCTGTTTGTCTCCGTGAATGCAAATGTGAAAAGCATCCATGACATGATCATGGAGAACCGCCGAATATCAGCCAAAAGTATTGGTACATATCTGGGAACATCACGTGAGAGAGTTGGTGCCATTATCCACAACGACTTGGAAATAAGAACGTTTGCAGCAAAGTGGATGCCAAAACTTTTGAGATGACCAAACAATGTCTCGTCACACACTGCAGGTGAAACAAAGCCAAAACGGACTTCCCTAGGCTTTCAAGTGATGCCCCATCCACTCTGTTTGTCCGACCTGGCTCCTTCTCCCACCCAAAGTTTGCGACATTTCATCATGGATCTGCTTTGTACCTTTCCCTTGGAGAAACAAGAACTTGATTATGGTCCTATGCTCTTCCACATTGCATTTTTCTGGTGGTGCTGCCATGTTTGGACCTGAAAAAGAAAGGATCAGTTAAAATCATAGGAAGTTGATTTTTGCACCATTGAATATAGACAAATTGGCCAGTACACCCTTGCAAATTATAGCTTCCTAGCTCATTTTTTTCTGGGTAAGGCTCAATACTTATCAGCAACCCTTAGTACTAGCACATTATGACATTACATTGCAGGGTCCAAAAAAACAAAACAAACGTCCAGCGGTTTACAACCACTTTAATCACTTCAATACCAGGCACTTACCACCCCCCCCCCCTTCCCGCCCAGACCAATGTTCAGCTTTCAGCGCTGTCGCATTTCAAATAACAATTGCACGGTCATGCTACACTGTACACAAACAATATTTTTATATTTATTTTCCCACAAATAGAGCTTTCTTTTGGTGGTATTTGATCACCTCTAGGGTTTTTATTTTTTGCGCTATAAATAAAACAAGACCGAAAATTTTGAAAAAAAAAGTTTCTTTGTTTCTGTCAGAAAACTTTGTAAATAAGTACATTTTCTCCATCACTGACAGGCATTGATGAGGCAGTACTGATGGGCACCGATTATGAGGCACATATATGCAGCACTGATAGGCGGCACTGACGGGCACTGATAAGCAAGGCACTGGGCACTGATAGATGCCACTTTTATGGAGGCATTCCCTGGTCATGGGTGGGTTGGGCACTGTGTCCCTTACCTGGTGGTCCCTGGGTGGGCTCCCTGGTGGTCAGGGTGGGCTTCCCTGGGTGGGCTTCCTGGTGGTCCTGGGTGGTGATCCTAGGGAGGGCTGCACTGATAAACAATCAGCAAAGACCCCCCTTGTCAGGAGAGCCGGCGATAGTCTCTCCTCAAAAGCCGATACACGGCTCTTACTGTTTACACTGTCACTGGCCGTGATGCTGATCACGTGGTAAAGAGTATCCGATGGAGGCTCTTTACCGAGATCAGTAATGCGGTGTGTCAGAGTGACACACCGCACCACCGATTGCGGGTTATCCGGCCGGACGTCATATGACATGCATTTTTAGTGCTGCTGTAGCGCTGACGTTTTTAAAACGTCCTGTGTGCACGAGGCCTAAGCCTTAGTGGTTAAACTGACCTCATTTACAGATCGAAGTTCATCCCTTTGATCTAAAAGGAGGAAATGTAAGGCCCCTTTCACATGGCCGTTCTGTGTGCGGGATCCCCGCTGAGCCGACGGATGACAAATCCATCTCCGTAAACTGTGCAGAGACAGATCTGTCAGAGCTCCGCTCTCCTCTATGGGAAATTGGATGACAGCAGATCCGTCTGTCCGCTATCATCCAATCCGATCCCCAGACGGATGGAAAAATAGGGCTTCCTTCCGTCCGACTTTACGGATCTCGGAGCAGAACGGAAGCCAGCGGACATGTCACCGCTGACATCCATCGCTCCATAGAGGAGAACGGAACACCCGTATGATAGGGGTCTTACAATGTTTCCCTTTATCTCCGCCGATGTTGTGATAGACTTGGCAGGCTGCCTATTTTTTTTTTTGACCGCTGTCAGCAGTGAGCAGAGAACTCTCTGCACTGAATTGGGGGAAATGCTGTTTTGAGATCGGGAGGGAGGTTGAATCGCAATCTTGATTCTTTAACAATTAATCGTGCAGCTCTAGTATTATTATATAGCATCAACAGTTTGCACAGCGCTTTACAACATTAAGGCAAACAGTACAGTTACAATACAATTCAATACACTAGTGAGAAATGTAAACATGTAGAAAGTCATTGTAACAGAAGCCTAGTTAATAAGCTCTTACATAACCATGTGACTTCAACGTAGAACTAAGAAACATGAATCAAAGCCAGTATCAGGAATACAAATAGATAGCAGTTTTTAAGCAATCATGTGGTTAATCAGTAGTCACAAAGAAAATACAAATACAAGTCATGATCAAAAAAAAAAAAAGCAGCAAAGGTTGTGAAGTTAAAGGTTTGATAACTTGTTCTTCAAGGAGCTTTCTACAGTTTTGACATAAATGCAATACATTTGCCTAGTAAGGGTTTATAGCTCAATAAATAAAACAATCAGACTGCATTTGTAATTTTCCGATGCAGATTTTAATTCTGATTGGCTGCTCTAAGGAAATGCTAATGGTTCTTAATTCAAAAATAATTATATGTAAATCCTAAATTAGCTTTAAAACACAATCACCAAGACGTGGCACATTGCTATTGGACAACAATGACAATAATCTGAAGAGCCGTGCTTTGTTCTAAACTGTGGAGCTAACCTGCTCAATTGCCATACCCTCCTCACTGAGATGATATCACGGCCATAGGTGTCTGCACAGGGTGTGCCGGATGTGCCTAATCACTCCATGTGCATTAGCATTATCCAGGGTCAGCACCAGGTGGGTGGCTGGGGGTGCCAGTGGCCATTGTAAATGCCCCCATTATATTAACCGGTTCCCAACCAGCTACCGCAGCATATTTACAATGGCAGTGTGGCGCTGTCTCGCGAATCGCCGTATATAAGCAGCAATCCGCGCGTGCACAGTTAGCGGGCAGGAGCATGCCGCCGCACTCTCGTGCCCGCCACACTCTGCAGGAGTGTGATCGCGGCTCGGGCAGACCCGATGTCCGCCAGCGAGCCACGATGACCTGCCAGAGGGAAAGAACGGGGAACCGCTGATGTAAACACGGCGGTTCCCCGCTCTGTCAGTGGGCATGTAAGAGATCTACTGATCCCTGTCCCTGGGATCAGTTAGATCTCCTATGCCCATGGTAGCCCAGCCCCCTCAGAGTTAGAACACGCCTAGGGACCCCAGTTAACCCCTACATCGCCCCCTGCAGGTTAACCCCTTAACTGCCAAAGACATTTATATAGTAATCAGTGGATATTTAAATTTCTGATCACTTTAAATATGAAAGTTTTAATTTTGGAGAAAGATCAAGAACCAGCACAACTTTTAACCTCCATTGTTTTCTCATTCTCAACCCATATGCTGGAATGGAACATCCTTTCTCTGATTTTCCCCAGGCAGAGGAGGGAGTGCCTTTATTTTTGTCATGAATAACTCCCAACCCATATCAGTATCATTGACCCCTCTCATGGAGGAACCTTCCATGTTTGTCATTACAAAAACATGAAGCCCAACATTTTTTACCTTTCCTATTTAGTTGCCTGGTTGCCATACTGGTCCTCTTAGGTCAACCATAGATGGTTCAAATGATGGCATTCGAACCATGGAGAAAGAAATAGAAGGCGCGTGTGGCCTGGTGCATTATCCTTGGTAAGAAATGTATTAAATGACAGAAGTAAGTAGCCTACTCACATTTGGTAAAATACTTAAAATCACATCATATCATTCCTCTTAGGATGTCCATATAATGGTACCCGCATCCCATAGGGCTGACGCGTTTCAAGAGTTTTCCTCTTCCTCAGAGCCTTATAAAGAAGTCTGGTGTGCGTGGTGACTTCTTTATAAGGCTCTGAGGAAGAGGAAAACCCTTGAAACATGTCAGTTTGGGGCAACACCCGTCAGCCCTATGGGATACGGGTATCATTTTTATGGAAATCCTAAGTAGAATGATATGATGTGATTTTAAGTATTTTACCAAATGTGAGTGCGCTACCTACTTCTGTCATTTAATACATTTATTAATAAGGATAATGCACCAGGCCAAGCACCTTCTATTTCTTTCTCCATGTTCTAGCACTCTGGCTCCCCCAAGTTGACTGAGGTAGCGGGGCGTGCATTGTCCATACAAGTATCTGAACAGAAGGACTATTATTCACACCCAGGCCCACCGCATAGCGCAGCAGATTTTATTTGTTGATGTTGGAACCAACATTTGAACCATGTATGAGCAGGCTGAATGTATCCAAATGGAGCGATCAATCAACTTGGGTACAACCAGCCTGCCAGGTTTCACATATGATAAGCACTAGTGGCTGGTATAGCGGCTGGCAATAATCACTGTCTGCTCCCAACAGGGAAGGCTTCCCCCAGCCACCTGGTGAATAAAATGGCTTGGCGGGAGGGATTCCCCTGGCAACATGGTCTGTGTTGATGGGGGAATCGTGTTTGCAGGATAGAAATTCGCTCAGTGTATAGCCCTCTTTACTTCCATAATTGTGGAATGGCTGCATTGGAACAAGCATGCAGATAAGGATATCTGACTTTTCCTTAACATTTTAAAGTGGTTTTAAAGGCACAAGTTTTTTTACCTTTATGCAGCAGCCCTCCCCCCCCCCCCAGAATACTTACATGAACCCCTCTCAATCCAGCGATGTTCATGAGAGCTGCCTCTTCGGTGACTCGCACTCCTGATTGGCTTTTGGCAGCAATCACAGCCAATCAGGAATGAGTGGGGGTCGAGCCATGGCTCCGCGTGTGAATGGACACACAGAGCTGAAGCTCGGGAGTGCGCCTGCTTGGGTGCCCCCATAGCAAGGTGCTGCTGTGGAGGCACCGTTGGGAGGGGGAGCTAGAAGCGCTGGTGTGGGGCATGAGAAGAGGAAGATCAGGGCTGCTCTGTGCAAAACCATTGCACAGAGCAGGTAAATATAACATATTTGTTAGAAAAAAATAAAAAAACAAGGCTTTAATATCACTTTAACTATATGCTTGCTCCTGGGTCTGTTTTAATAATACAGCGGGAGACCATTGTCAAAGTGAGGAGTCATTTCTGAGTATTTCCAGGATTTTTGCCCTGTGGCACCTGATAAATGATCTGGGACTGTCCTCTTCTAATGAAATGCATGGTGACACCTGCACCCATGAAAATCAGAACTGGGGTTGATTAACAATTGGCCAGTACACAAGATCCAAAAATTGGACGAAAAATCCCGCTTTCGATGCGATCGTACGATAAATCGGATTGTTAGTACAGAGCTTACGAGAGCTGATCATAGCAGTTCATCTGATATTATTCGATCGGACAAACACAAAAATGTTCTCATATGATACCAGATCGGACGATTTTAGTTTAATCAGTGCAGTTGTCATCGGAGAATACAATACAAATACACTACAACACATTACATCACACCCGATTTTTTACTCTGTCATACGAGAATTTTCGTGACTTTAGTACACTCTTCCGATTTGATCTGAGATTAGCATGCAAAAAAAAAAAAAGGACGATCTGTCCTCAGATTTTCGGAACACGTGTACAGGCCACAAAACTGGAGGTTGCAAAATCTGGCACAACTCTGCATAGAAACCAATCAGCTTCCAGGTTTTATTGTCAAAGCTTAATTGAACAAACTGGAATTAGAAGCTCATTACACTCTCCGCTTTTAGGCCACTTTCACACTGAGGCGGTTTTCAGCGCTAGAAATAGCCTCTAAACAACGCCTGAAAACCTCCTCAAATCTCCCGCCCATTCTTCTCAGTGTGATTTTTCACACTGGGGCGCTGTGCTTGTGGAACATTCACAGAACTCCTGCAAGCAGCATCTCTGAGGTGGTGCGGGAGCTGTGTATACATTGCTCCTAAACCGCCCTGCCCATTGAAATGAATGGGTACCGCTGCTGCAGCCCCGGCAAAGCGCTTCGGCAGGGGCGATACACCAGCACTTTAACCCCTTTTTAACCCAAAAGTGGCACCGCAGCGACGGTAAAGCGCCACTAAAACGAGCGGCTCTTTACCGTGGCCGCTCTGCAGTGCTTTGCAGTGTGAAAGTGGCCTTAGTAAATCAACCCCAATCTGTCCACCCTTGGGGTAAATTCACACCATCTGAGATTACAAGTCATTTGTGTGGGGGAGCCAACAGCTGGCACTGCCTTATTTACAGATCGGGACAGATTATCTAAACCGCCAATGCAATGGTTCAATGGTTTTTCAGTCCACCTTGTCTGGTTTCAGGGTTTGATTTTGAGGGAGCGCAAATATCATTTATCTACTTTTCTAACTACTCTTCTGTATATTATGTAAACGCTGAAAATTGCCCATCTTTCAGTAGTTGTTAAATCAAATTAATTATGGTTTACATTAATTTTTCTTTGGTCAATGGAAAGCTGTTGTGGGCAGTGAAAGAAAACGGCTATTATCCAAGAATGTCCGAGGAAGTGAAATACTTTGCAGAGTTTACCAACGACTGCCGAACCTTATAAGGCAACAAATACAAATAAGCTTTATAAACCCCATGGCCCCATCAAGTGCTGGGTTTTTAAATATTTAGATGGACGCACTTGAAAGTTTAGGCTAGGTTTCCACTATTGCAACCCCAAAGTCTCACGATTTTGATGCCACTTGAAGCAATGCCTGTGTATTCTTGAGGTCTATGGACCTCAAGTCGCATCAAAGTCAGACCAAAGTAGTGCAAGGACTACTTTGAAGTTGCTGTGACTTGAAGTTGCACAGATATGAACGGTACTCATTGTAAATCATGGGATACGACTTGTCATGCAACTTTGCAATCCCAAGTCACACAAGTGGAAACCGAGCCTTAATGGACATGAGATATTCTAGAATTAATTTTCCAAAAATTCGTTTGTAAGGCCTCATGCACTGAAGTTTCATCAGGAACGTGATGAAACCAGACTGAAACTACGCTGAACTCCAGGTATCTGGAGTTCTTATGTGTCCGTAACGAAGTTCACCGTAGTTTTAGCACTCTGAAACCCCAACGTTATCACCTTTGGATCGGATTTGAAAGTTCACGCAGGTAGATTTATAAATTTTTGGGTCGTGAACTACCCCGGTACCCCAAATATTTCGAATAAACATAAACAACGGAATATTCCAAGCCGTCAGCAACCATTTGAGACGTTTCATAAAGTGAAGGAGCCTGTAAGAAC
>BLSH010378675.1:1476890-1489047 GCA_018402905.1 Glandirana rugosa | reverse complement strand
CCACGAATACTTACCTGAGCCCCTCTCAATCCAGCGATGTTCACGAGAGCTGCCTCTCCGGTGACTCGCACTCCTGATTGGCTTTTGGCAGCAATCACAGCCAATCAGGAATGAGCGGGGTCGAGCCATGGCTCCGTGTGTGAATGGACACACAGAGCTGCAGCTCGGGAGTGCGCCTGCTTGGGTTCCCTCTATAGCAAGCTGCTGCTGTGGAGGCACTCGGCAGGAGGGGGAGCCAGGAGCGCTGGTGTGGGGCATGAGAAGAGGAAGATCTGGGCTGCTCTGTGCAAAACCATTGCACAGAGCAGGTAAATATAACATGTTAGAAAAAAAAAAAAAAAAAAAACAAGGCTTTAATAGCACTTTAACTATATGCTTGCTCTTGGGTCTGTTTTAATAATACAGCGGGAGACCATTGTCAAAGTGAGGAGTCATTTCTGAGTATTTTCAGAATTTTTGCCCTGTGGCACCAGATAAATGATCTGGGACTGTCCTCTTCTAATGAAACGCATGGTGACACCTGCACCCATGAAAATCAGAAATGGGGTTGAGTAATGATTAACAAATGGCCGTACACAAGATCCAAAAATTGGACGAAAAATCCCGCTTTCGATGCGATCGTACGATAATCTGACTGTTAGTACAGAGCTTTCAAGAGCCGATCATGGCAGTTCATCTGATATTATTCGATCGGACAAACACAAAAATGTTCTCATATGATACCAGATCGGACGATTTTCGTTTAATCAGTACAGTTGTCATCGGAGAATACAATACAAATACACTACAACACATTACATCATACACTCTTCCGATTCGATCTGAGATTAGCATGCAAAAAAATAAAAAATAAACGATTTTCGGAACATGTGTACAGGCCATAAAACTGGAGGCAAAATCTGGCGCAAATCTGCATAGAAACCAATCAGCTTCCAGGTTTTTTTCTCAAAGCTTAATTGAACAAGCCGAAGTTAGAAGCTGATATTGCACTCTCCGCTTTTAGGCCACTTTCACACTGAGGCGGTTTTCAGCGCTAGAAATAGCCTCTAAACAACGCCTGAAAACCACCTCAAATCTCCCGCCCATTCTTCTCAGTGTGACTCTTCACGCTGGGGCTCTGTGCTTGCGGAACGTTCACAGAACTCCTGCAAGCAGCATCTCTGAGGCGGTGTGGGAGCTGTGTATCGCTGCTGCAGCCCCGGCAAAGCGCTTCGGCAGGGGCGATACACCGGCACTTTAACCCCTTTTTAACCCAAAAGCGGCACTGCAGCGACGGTAAATCGCCACTAAAACGAGCGGCTCTTTACCGCGGCCGCTCTGCAGTGCTTTGCAGTGTGAAAGTGGCCTTAGTAAATCAACCCTAATCTGTCCACACTTGGGGTAAATTCACACCATCTGAGATAAGTCATTTGTGTGGGGGAGCCAACAGCTGGCACTGCCTTATTTACAGATAGGGACAGATTTTCTAAACTGCCAATGCAATGGTTCAATGGTTTTTCAGTCTGGTTTCAGGGTTTGATTTTGAGGGAGCGCAAATATCATTTATCTACTTTTTTAACTACTCTTCTGTATATTATGTAAAGGCTGAAAATTGCCCATCTTTCAGTAGTTGTTAAATCAAATTAATTCAGGTTTACATTAAATTATTTTTCTTTGGTCAATGGAAAGCTGTTGTGGACAGTGAAAGAAAACAGCTATTATCCAAGAATGTCCGAGGAAGTGAAATACTTTGCAGAGTTTACCAACGACTGCTGAACCTTAACCTTATAAGGCAACAAATACAAAATAAGCTTTATAAACCCCATGGTCCCATCAAGTGCTGGGTTTTTAAATATTTAGATGGACACACTTGAAAGTTTAGGCTAGGTTTCCACTATTGCAACCCCAAAGTCGTGCGATTTTGATGCCACTTGAAGTAATGCCTGTGTATTCTTGAGGTCTATGGACCTCCAGTCGCATCAAAGTCGGACCAAAGTAGTGCAGGGACTACTTTGAAGTCGCTGCGACTTGAAGTTGCACAGATATGAACGGTACTCATTGGAAATCATGGGATACGACTTGTCATGCAACTTTGCAATCCCAAGTCACACAAGTGGAAACCGAGCCTTAATGGACATGAGATATTCTAGAATTAATTTTCCAAAAATTCGTTTGTAAGGCCTCATGCACACAGGATGTTTTTATTCCTCCCCTCGATGCCTTTGCTCCAGGTGAGGAACTAGCAGCTTAAAAATGTACTGAAAGCCACGTTTTGCAAATGCGTTGGCGTGTTCAGCGTTTTTTTCTGCCCAAACACTCCTCTCCTGCACGCACATGATTTTTTCTTTCAGCCTCTAAATGCTCCTTTTCTAATATACCTGTAAATGCCTATGTATGCATGGCCACATGGCCCTGTTTCAAAGACACCGAGGAGGCTACACTGGAAGGAAACGGGTATGCTTGATCAGAATATTCACATCACAACATCCCGTAATCGTGCCAGATTACTGATGATTATGCGATTAAGCATAGCCTGGTATACTACTGATAGGCCTGGATAAGTTGGTTGGATCCCCTATACAGTTGTGCTCATAAGTTTACATACCCTGGCAGAATTTATGATTTCTCGGCCATTTTTCAGAGAATGTCAGGGCCATGAAAGAATAAAATAGAGGAGTGGCCCCATGGGATTGTCATCCCTGACTCCCATTTGTTTTATAAATACATCTTACTATTAATAGAGGGCTATGATGATTGTTAAGTACATGTCTCTCTATGGCTGCTTTGCTGGTTCCTTCTGTTTTGTGTTTCAGGTGACAAACTGCCTGCTGTTGCTAGGAGGATTTACCTCAGCTGCTGAGCACTGGATTGGAGACAAATCTATTGGCGGGAAACATCTAGCCAATGAGTGTAACCTTTTACTTCTATCCTCTCCTGTCACTGGGCGGCGTCAGCAATCACCTCAGGTCTGTCAGCTGGACTCACCTCTGTACTCTCCTCAGCCTTTCGGCTGGATCTTTTGACCTGCTCTCCCACCCTTCCTCCCCTTTATTTCCCCTCGTCGCGGTCCCCCTTTATGTGGGTTGTGTCGCCCACTTTGTTGGTGCACAGTGCTTGGTACGCTGTTACTTGGTTAAGATATTGCTGCTTGAGTCTTAGTGACTGAGCATGGATGTCTGTTATTGGTTAATAATTGTTCTGTTTGATATTGAAGTTTTATCTTTTTGGGTAATGTCGCCCACTTTGTGGGCGGACAGTGGTTGGTAAACTGTTCGTTGGTTGGTATAAGATATTGCTGCTGGAGTCTTAGTGATTAAGCATGTTGATCTGTTAATGGTTAACAGCAATTCTGTTTGGTATTAAAGGTTAAAGTTCATTTCAGAATTAAAATTGTTTTAAACCCAGTAAAAGGGGCCGCGGCCTAAACTTTTCCACAATCCGTGTTGTGTGTTTATTTTATAGTTTAGGTATGTTCTTATGGTATGATGGGTGTTAATGGGGTGTACAATCCCATGTGAATGAGAACACAAAAACATTTCTTTCACTCATGGTTAGTGTTTGGCTGAAGCCATTTATTATCAATCAACTGTGTTTACTCTTTTTAAATCATAATGACAACAGAAACTACCCAAATGACCCTGATCAAAAGTTTACATACCTTGGTGATTTTGGCCTGATAACATGCACACAAGTTGACACAAAGGGGTTTGAATGACTATTAAAGGTAACCATCCTCACCTGTGATCTGTTTGCTTGTAATGTGTGTGTGTGTGTGTGTGTGTGTGTGTGTGTGTGTGTGTGTGTGTGTGTATGTGTATGTGTATGTGTATCAAAGGTCAATGAGTTTCTGGACTCCTGACAGATCCTTGCATCTTTCATCCAGTGGTACACTGACGTTTCTAGATTCTGAGTCATGGGGAAAGCAAAAGAATTGTCAAAGGATCTGCGGGAAAAGGTAGTTGAACTGTATAAAACAGGAAAGAGATATAAAAAGATATCCAAGGAATTGAGAATTCCAATCAGCAGTGTTCAAACTCTAATCAAGAAGTGGAAAATGAGGGGTTCTGTTGAAACCAAACCATGGTCAGGTAGACCAGCTAAAATTTCAGCCACAACTGCAAGGAAAATTGTTCAGGATGCAAAGAAAAACCCACAAATAACTTCAGGACTCTCTGAAAACATGCGGTGTGGCCGTTTCAAGATGCACAATAAGGAAGCACTTGAAGAAAGATGGGCTGCATGGTCGAGTCACCAGAAGAAAACCATTACTACGCAAATGCCACAAGTATCCCACTTACAATATGCCAAACAGCACAGAGACAAGCCTCAAACCCTCTGGCACAAAGTCATTTGGAGTGATGAAACCAAAATGGAGCTTTCTGGCCAAAACCATAAACGCTACATTGGGAGAGGTGTCAACAAGGCTTATGGTGAAAGGTACACCATTACTACTGTGAAACACTGAGGTGGATCGCTGTTTTGGTGATGTGTGAGCTACAAAGGCACAGGAAATTTGGTCAAAAATTGATGGCAAGATGAAAGCAGTATGTTATCAAAAAACACTGGAGGAACATTTGCATTCATCAGCCAGGAAGCTGTGCATGGGACGTACTTGGACATTCAAACATGACAATAATCCAAAACAAAAGTCGACCTGTCATTGGCTACAGCAGAATAAAGTGAAGGTTCTGGAGTGGCCATCTCAGTCTCCTGACCTCAATATCATTAATCCACTCTGGGGAGATCTCAAATGTGCAGTTCATGCAAGACAGCCCAGGAATTTCCAGGAACTGGAGGCTTTTTGCCAAGAGGAAGTGGCAGCTTTACCATCTGAGAAGATAAAGAGCCTCATCCACAAATACCACAAAAGACTTCAAGCTGGGATATACACGGTATTAAGAACTGGGGTGTGTAAACTTTTGACCAGGGTCATTTGGGTATTTTCTGTTGTCATTATGATTTTAAAAGCGTAAACACAGTTGATTGATAATAAATGACTTCAGCCAAACACGAACCAAGAGTGAAAGAAATGTTTTTGTGTTCTCATTCATATTCTCTGAAAAACGGCCAAGAAATCATCAATTCTGCCAGGGTATGTGAAGTTATGAGCACAGCTGTATGTCTTCCAAAGCAATTCTTACTTTAATATTCCTTGACTCTTCTGCAAAAACGTTGTTAAACATGGGACAAGTTTAGATTTAAGCCTCGTACACACGATGCAAATTTCGGACCGCAGAACGTCCGTTTTTTGTTGGATGCTTGTCTCATGTTGAAAGTGAAAAGCATACCCACAATATGAAAAATTTCGTACGGCCGAATTCAACGTCAGAAGTGAGGTAATATGTTGAATAGTTTTGGGTGAATTTTTTAGTTTCTGAGCATGCGTAGTCATGATCGTCCGATTTTTTCGTACGAAAACCTTACTAATAATTATGAAAATTGGACGCGGAGTTGCCAGAAAACATATTTATAGCCTGAACAACCAACGTTTGTCTTACGAAAAATCAAGAATCGGCTGTCGAAAGGAGCATGCTAATGGCAAGAATTTCGGACAATCAGCCATCGAACTAAAATTCCCATCTGAAATTTGCATTGTGTGCACGGGCACACCATACACACTATTCTATTTTCTGCAGATTTTTGTCTTCAGATTTACCAAAACTATGTAGTGCAAGGGCCTGCCTGATTGCATACAAATTGAACGTTTTAAGGTTTGACCTCATATTGTATGGTTTTGGTAAATATGAAGACAAAAATCTGAAGAAAATCTAATACTGTAGTGTGTATGGGGTCTGATACTTTGGCAGTAGATATAGTATTCACAATCAAAATAAGATTGGCCCAAATCTTGTTTGAGACATTGTAGCACCTGCCAAGCATGCCCCATTCAAGTGAATTTTGCAACCTTGTGCAGTACAGAAAAGTTAAAGCAGGCCATGTTGTGCTGTTTTCTCACCACCTGCTTTAACCCCCTTGGACCCCACAGAAGCATGCAGTTGCGGGAAGCTTGAAGAATGGCCCCATTTACTTGAATGGGTTGCGATCGGCAGGTGGTAGCACCAACCAAGAGCAACAGGGGGTTTAATTCCTGCAGCAGCATGTGTATACCTTTGGCTGCTGCCTCAGCAGCTAAAGGGGATAGGGACTGGGGGTGGTAAAACGGCTATTAAACTGCATGTTTTTACCACCCCCAACTTTGTGCGAATGAGCCCTAAGGGTGCCGCTGCCGAATGCAACAAAGGGCTCATGCACAAGTGCAGCAGGCACTGCTGCTCCTCTGTAAAGCAATCCGAGTGTGTTTGGCAGGTGGTGAGAAGGCAATATGTTGCCTCCTCACCACTTGATCAGGTAGATCTCCACCTCTATAAAAGCGGAGTTCAGCCAGGGTGAAAAAGAATTTAAATTCAGCAGCTACCAATACTGTTGCGGCTGACTTTTAATATAAGGACACTTACCTGTCCTGTGAGGCCACGATGTCGGCACCTGAAGCCGACCCATCCATCAGCTCCGGCTAGGGTTGCCACCTGTCCGGGATTCACCCGGACAGTTCGGGTTTGGAATCATCTGTCCAGGTTTCAGGCCTCCTGAAACCCGGACACATTATTCAGACCAGACTATGGCTTCCCAGCATGGTTGCTGGCTGCGGTTGTGTAAGCCAAGAGGTGAGAGGTGCTAACTGCCAAGGGGTGAGTGAGCTCACCATTCATCCCTGTCTGTGACTGAAGTCCCCCCTCTTCTCTCTCCTGCCTCTGAGTGAGTACACGAAGGTAAATCAGGATTCTCAGAGCACCCCTTACATCAGAGTTTCCCTTTACACCAGAGGCCACAGTGTTTCCCCTTACATCAGTGTCCTCTCCATACATCAGAGTTCCCATTCCCCCCCCCCCCCACCTTCACCTTAAATCAGGGCTCCCAGAGTATCCCTTATGTTAGGGTCCCCAGAGTTGTCCCTTATATCAGAGTCTGCTGAGTCCCCCTTTACAGCGTAAGGGAACTCTGGAAGTTCAGATGTAAAAGGGGAACTCTGTGGATTCAGATGTAAAAGAGGAACTCTGTGGACTCTGATGTAAAGGGGCACTCTTGTGATTAACTTCACATAATTAGAAATGTTATTTAATTTCAAAATATATGTTTATACTATAAAAAAAATTGCTGTGCGCCGCTAAAGTGTTCGGGTTTGACTTGAAGAAAAGGTGGCAACCCTAGCTCCGGCATCCTTACTAAGGGAAACAGGAAGTGAAGCTTTGCTGCTTCACAGCCTGCTTCCTACTGCGCATGCGCGAGTCGTGATAAGCTTTCTGAATGGTCCCTGCTGTCTCCTGGGACCTGTGGGTCTCCCAAAAGGCAGCGGGGGGGGGGGGGAGAAATGGAGGCAGACATTGCGTAGATCGCCGCACTAGATTGTGGCAATCTTTCCTGGGAAGTGGGAGCAGATACCTGATTTTGACAGGTATCCGCTCCCCCCTCTGAAAGGTGGCAAAAGTGGCACCGGAGGGGGGGGGGGAATCAGATCCGCAGAAGTTCCATTTTTGGGTGGAACTCCGCTTTAAGGTTGCCTACCTCTGGATTAGAGGATGTCAACCTCCATACACATGGAGTGTACTGGTGGATTAGGTCTAAAGAGAACCACAGTCATGTAGTGACAATGAATGCAGCATGAGAAGTGACACTCCATTTAGGGTATAGAATGGATGATTTTGCCCAACAGCATCCGCCCATAACTGAAATATCAATGCCCCTTGTATAACAAAAAAGCCATAGATACAAATTAGCTGTGCAACACAAGAGCAGGAGGATACAGTAATTAATCTCTGGTGTTTTGGCTGCTTCTTTCCTCCAAGGATTAAAGCCAGTTTTCTAACAAACAAAAGCAACATCTACCGTATTCCTAGAAAGCAGATTTGCCTCAATCAGCGCTCTGCCTCTGAACCCCAATATCTACAAGTGCACTGAGCTAGGGCCTCATTCACATGGGCGTACTGATCCATCACCCATGTGAGGTGCCCAGGTATTCCCTTCATCCGTGTGCAGGCCACCTGCTCAAAACAAGGACATGCCAACAAATTCACAGATCTCCAATCCAATCCCAGAGTACACATCAGTGTGGACTGACACACGAATCAGAACACAGTCTGCATCCTTATCCTGGTGTGCTAGTTTTGTGGGTCATATATGCTGTGTAGGAATGGAAGCCACCTGTGATCATATCCATAAACTGAGATTAGTACTTTCCCCAAAATGCTATATCCCAGGGCCTCTACCTGTCAACAAACAGGAAAAAAATACAGACAAAATGATGCCCCTGTGATGCAATCAGCTCTAGGACAGCTTGGCCCTCAAGCAAAAAGTGTCAGTCCTTACTGCCTAGAGCAGTGGTCTCCAAACTGCGGCCCATGGGCCAAATGTGGCCCTTTGCTAGCCTTTATCCATCCTTTGGGACATTGTTCTTCCCATTAATATGAGGCACCATTCCTTCCACTGACACCAACAGTGGGGAATCATTCCTCTCCCTGACACCAACAATGGGGCATTTTACCTTTCACTGACACCAGTGATGGGGCACTATTCCTCCCACTGATACAAACAACGGGGCATAATTCCTCCCACAGATATAAACAATTAGGTGCTATACCTCCCACTGACACTAATGATGGAATACTATCCCCCACTGACACCAACAATAGGACACTATTCCCCAATGACACCAATAGGACACTATTCCCCCCCACTGAAACCAATGATGGGACACTATTCCCCCCCACCAACACCAATGATGGGACACTATTCCCCCCACACTGACACCAATAATGGAACACTATCCCCCACTGACACCAACAATAGGACACTATTCCCCCCACTGACACCACCAATGATGGTACACTATTCCCCCCACTGACACCAATGATGGGACACTATTCTTCCTACTGATTACAAGCTCTGTGTAATTTTTTTTTACTCCCACTGACCACCAAGCCAGAGACATTGTTTACTGCCACTGACCACCAAGCCAGAGACATTGTTTACTCCCACTGACCACCAAGCCAGAGACATTGTTTACTCCCACTGACCACCAAGCCAGAGACATTGTTTACTCCCACTGACCACCAAGCCAGAGACATTGTTTATTCCCATTGACGCTGGGGCATTTTCTACTCCCACTGGAGGGTTTCGCTGTTTGTGTTTTCTACTCTCACTGGTCACTCCGGCCCCCCTAAACTCTGAAGGATAGAAAAATGGCCCTTTGTTTAGAAAGTTTGGAAACCCCTGGCCTAGAGCAGCAACAAAATCTAACTTGCAAATACCCAGTTGATTTATGAAAAAAAGGAGAACATAATTGGTTGATAAAGCAGGTAAGGATTAAAGCCAGCCATAGATGATGCTCCACCATACAAGCGAGCGACATTGTATTCTGACAGTGGGATCGACCATTTTCCTACATACCCGTTCCCCAGAAGTCTATCTAAGATCAACATCTGTCGAACAGGGACCACATGTGGATCGAAATTTGTCTGGTTCCTGCTGAACTGGCCAAATTTTAATCCATCAGTGTCCAGCTTACAGCCTCATTCACACAGCTGCTTTGCACAGGTTGAGTGGCGTCAGCTGACTGCAAGCACCTGTGATCCCCGCCATGACTATGCGCTCCTTCTTGTCGGTGTGCAGCCAGAAGCATGTAAATGGGGACTTAAGGTGATTAAAAGAAAACTGTTCCTATGACCCCTTTTCCATCCAACATGGTCACCTCTTTTTCTTCAAAACTCTTTAACCCCGCGGCCTTCCTTTTCTAACTGTATGCATATGCTCGGTCATTCTAGCAGTGGCAGCCGGTGCTCAATATTTTTTTTTTGGGGGAGTGCGAGTGAGGGGGCCAGGTATGTTTGCCCCCTCCCCTGCGGGAGACGGACAGGAAGGCGGCGATCAGTGGCCTTACCTTAAGAGACAGATGACAAGGTGGTGCTGGTTCCCGGGTAGGGCTCCTGGAAGCTTAAAGAGGCCATTGTTGCCCCTCCACCTACTGCTCCTTGCTCCAGCTTGTCAAGGGAAGAGGCGGGACTGTTGCTTCTCCTCCCGGCCGAACAGGTGTTGCTTCTCCTTCTGGCTGGACAGGAAGTGGGTCCTAAGACCCAAATGGCCAGGAGTCCTAAGACTCCCTGGCCAATCAGGTCCCAGGATCCGCTTCCTGATTGGCCGGGAGGAGAAGCAGGAAGACATTAGTGAATATTAATTCGCTAATGTCACACAACTGGGTGGGCTCAGGGCGCAGTGCTCTGCGCCCCAAGCACACCATTTTTTGAAGCCAATTCGAGCCTCAGGCTCTAATCATGTGCTTAAAAAAAACCCATTGAAATCCCTGCATGTAGATTAGGGGCCGAGCACATGGATTATGGGGGTGGCGCCCCTAATGGAGCGGCCTGAACTGCTTTCTAGAATGAACATTCCAACAACAACTTAACAGAAGATGCAAAAATTACTCTTAAGACCTTTTGGCACCTATATGGTTTAACACACATTGGACAAAAGTAGGCAGGTTAGCCATGAATCGGTATAATGTGACGCCTGACCAATATCAGACAAGAGGTTTTCATGTGTATTTAAGGGTCTACCGAAAACGGAAGCATACAGGACCCCCTACACACCACTGTGCTGTGGTAACGCATGTGTTGGTGAGCTTGGTGCGGGTACGTTTTTTCATCCACACTGGTGAGTTGGCAGCCCATTCAAATGAATAAACTACCTTAATCTTCAAGTGTACAAAAAAGGTATGAGCGGAGCCTCAAATTCAATCGGTAATTTAAGAAAGACAGACATCTCCTCGGCCAGCTCTATACAGTATGCGGCATGCTAATAAATTAGATAATATTATACTGGTTATGCGAACACCATTTATGCCGGCTATTACCTGGAAACAAGATCAAACAGATTAAGGCTTGCCATGCATTATACAATTTTCCTTTAGATTTACCAAAACCATATAAATATGAGGTCAAACCTAAACACGTTTAATTTGTATACAATCAGGCAGCCCCTTGCACTACATAGTTGAAGGAAAATCTAAAGGAAAATGAATAAGAAAAATGCATAATGTATGACCAGCTTAAAGTGGTTGTATCCCCCCAACTCTCATTTTTACCTACAGGTAAGCCTATAAAAAGGCTTACCTGTAGGTAAAATGGATATCTCCTAAACCTGTACGGTTTAGGAGATGTTCACACTGCATGCAGCCACTGACGTCAGCAGCCCATGCGCTCTGAAGGTCCGTCGGAGGGTTCTGGAAATTAAGAGCTCTTTGCCAGAACAAAGAACTCCCGCGTGCATGCACAAGAGTGACTCATCTCAGCCCTGGCCACTCACAGCGCCAGAGCCAGCGAACACGGAAGACAACATGTCAGCTCCCTTAGCGCTGACCGAGTCGGGCTGCAGGGGCCTCGTTCTAAGGTATTTTATAATGTGTTAGTATGAGATGCATACTAGCACATTTATGCTGTTGTCTTGCAGGGATTTGTTTTTATTTTGTTTGTTTTGTGCGGGTTTACTACAGTTTTAAGGTTACATATACACGGCTGTATGAAAATACCGCAACTCCTATCCAGGATCTTGCTGGCAGCAAGCTCCTGTGTGAAAAGTGCTCTGTACGCATGTGACATTTGAGCAAAGTTTACATGCAGTTTTACAGTGTAAATAGCATCCTGTTGCTAGGACACAGGTGGCTCCTCCCACATAGCATCCTTCTGTTGCTAGGACACAGACAGCTTCTCTCCCCTAGAATTCTCTTGTTGCTAGGACACAGAAAGTTTCTCCCACCTAGTGGTCTGTTGTTGCTAGGACACAGACCACTACTTCCCCCTAGAGTTCTTTTGTTGTTAGGACACAAGCCATCTTCTCCTGCCTAGTGTTCATGTGTTGCTAGGACAAAGACCGCTTCTACTCCTCATGTCCTTTTGTTGCTAGGACACAAACAGATTCTCTCCCCTAGTGTTATTGTGTTGCTAGGACACAGACAGCTTCTCCCCCTAGTGTTCTTTTGTTGCTAGGACACAGACAGCTTCTCCCCCCTAATGTTCTTTTGTTGCTAGGACACAAACAGCGTCTCCCCCTAGTGTTCTTTTGTTGCTATTGTAATCCCCCCTCTTCGACAGACACAGGATCGTTGTTTTCTTGTGATCCCCCTCTTCGACAG
>BLSH010378675.1:1459688-1471941 GCA_018402905.1 Glandirana rugosa | reverse complement strand
GTCGGGTGTAAGGCACACTGTCACAGGCACTTACATCACGCTGTTATGACCAGGCTGTGCTGGGTTCCCGGAGGACAGATCATAGACAGTGGAAGCGGGCGGCGTCTGTAGTCCTGCCCTCCATGCCCGACTGTCTCTACACTACTCTGTACTTCCCGCCTTGGACTTTGGAGGAGAATGGAGCGGAGAACGTGCAAGGTAGCAGTACTGCTGCTAAGAAGCTCAGCCTCCCTCTTTCCTTTTCGGCTTGCTTGCTGCCTGAGAGACGGTCATCACAGACCACTTACCACCACTGCTGTGCTGCCATTGAGGTAAGTGAGTCTGTGGCAACTGGCAAAATTATTCACTAATCACTGTATTCGTAGGTTACCATTTTCCATTGCTGGTACTGACAGTCCAGCCTGGCTCTGTCAGCTATGTTGTGGTGCTGACTGCAGAGCCAAAGGGCTGAGGGGTTACCAGACACAACAACATTGCTGCCAGAGCCAGGCTGGACTGTTTGCTGCCCTCAGTGCCCTGGGCCTTTTTTTTTTTTTGAAAATCAATAATAATCACTAGGATGTGGTGCAGAAAACCTGCAACGCATCTCCAGCAAAAGGCTGCCTTTAACGCGGGGCAAAAGGGGCAGCTTCCCTGGGCCCAGCCCCAGTCATTGTTGTGGGTCACAAAGCAACTGCCCCTCGCACATGTGCTGCCCGTAAAAAAGATGGCGGCCAAATATTACTGGGGTGGAGTTGGACTACAGCTGTGCGGCTTGGTTCTCAGCTTGGTGCTCCGTCATTTCCAATTCCCAAACAACCACTGCCTGACCTGCCGTCACATGACCTCCACATCCCCCTAACAGATAGATAATCACCCCACCCTCTAACAACCAGACTTGTGATCAGTGGGGAGGAGAGGTAGGGACGGCTCCTCCCTCTGTACAGTCCATGCTGAAAGTCTGGGACCTGTCCTCATTGTCGGTGTCACACAGTAAGTAAATGACACGTGTGGTGTGTAGGGCCACTGACAGCACCTGTTATGGCGATCAGGAAGGACCATTGTGAGTGTTCAGCAGACAATGTACAGGGATAGGAGATCTGACAGTACATGGACAGTCTCTGACCATCTCCTGTAGTACAACTGCAGTCTCTGACCATCTCCAGTATGTCTGCAGTCTCTGAACATCTCCTGTAGTACGTCTGCAGTTTTGACCATCTCCTGTAGTACGTCTGCAGTCTCTGACCATCTCTTTTATGCTTGCAGTCTCTGACCATCTCCTGGAATATGTCTACAGTCTCTGACCATCTCTTGTACACCTGCAGTCTCTGACCATCTCCTGTAGTACGCCTGCAGTCTCTGACCATCTCCTGTATTATGTCTGCAGTATCTGACCATCTCCTGTAGTACACCTACAGTCTCTAACCCTCTCCTGTATTATGTCTGCAGTATCTGACCATCTCCTGTAGTACACCTACAGTCTCTAACCCTCTCCTGTACTATGTCTGCAATCTCTGACCATCTCCTGTAGTACGTCTGCAGTTTCTGACCATCTCCTGTAGTATGTTTGCAGTCTCTGACCATCTTTTGTACACCTGCAGTCTTTGACCCTCTTCTGTACTATGTCTGTAGTCTCTGACCATCTCTTGTAGTAGGCCTGCAGTTTCTGACCATCTCTTGTATGACTGCAGTCTCTGACCATCTACTGTAGTACACCTACAGTCTCTAACCCTCTCCTCTACTATGTCTGCAGTCTGAGATGCGGGAGATGTTATATTCACCTGCTCTGTGCAATGGTTTTGCACAGAGTGGCTCCAATCCTCCTGTTCTCTATGTGCCACAAAAGAAAGGTGCTTGCTATGGGGGCACACAGTGCATGCTCACGCCTGTGCTGTGTTCTCCATAGACCCACACAGCGCTGCTTGGTTCTCCCCTCCCCCGCTCCACCACTTGGTACCTGCTGCTGAACCCCCCCAGGACAAAAAATAATCTACGGCCCTGTCATGGAGCAAAGCACTAATCCCACACCTCCCAACTGCCCCCCATTGGAATCCATCTGCCCTCCTATCCCTCTGAAGCATAAGCTTCTATTTAAAAAAAGAACACACACACACACTATATACCGGGTTGTATATATATATATATATATATATCTCAACATCTCAACAGCACTAAAGCGTTAGGCCTCATGCACACTGGATATTTTTTCCTGCTGCTCCTAGGGGCATTTGCCATTTTTTTTTCTGCCTCTTAAGTGTTTGTTACCCCAACACTTCATATTCCTGATATATGCCTGCTGAACCATGTACTTGTATGAACTCTTTGTATTGCTTCCTTTATTGGAAATCCCTGGTGTTTTTGCTAGTCCTCTTGCGTTCCTATTAAAAACTGACCATACTAACCAGGAGAGCACACCGTGGTCAGTTCTCTAGCTACTGTATGCTGGGGACTAAGACTTGTCCCGACACGACCCCGCTGTACAGCCATTCACTGGGAAGCTCAGTGTGCTCATGCTTCTCCTTCCCCCAGCTCTTATGCAGCTGAAGGGCATCCCTGGCATGTTAGCCTATGTGTTCATGCACACATTAGAGGCAGAAGAAAAAAAAACACAGCCATTGTGTCTATTGTAGGAGCAGCAGAGTTTTGGCAGGAAAAAAAAACACCTGACGCACCAAAACACACCCAAGCGCTAGGTGCCTTTTAGTGTTTGAGGGTTAATTCATTTTAATGGCCAAAACATTATTATTTTTCTTTTGGCCAATGAAATTAACACTCAAGCATTTGATGCGCCTAAACCAGGGCATGAAAAAAATTGCTTTGAATCTAGGAGCCAGCTAAAAAATGTTAGGAGCCAGTTTTTTTTAGCATAGCGTGGGTTGTCAGCACCCGGGGAAAGGCAAGTAATTTGCGCCTGCTAACTTACTTACAATATCCAGTGTGCATGAGGCCTAAATTCTTCAATTTATTAATTTAACTACCAGCATAAAGAAAAGTAGTGGTGAAAAAAGCACTTGTGTGTTTAAAGGGTTAGTCCACCTTTCATAAATAAAAACTAAAACTGCCTATGCAGATAAGGGACATCTATAGATAAAAGCAAACTGTACAGCTTTTACTAAGGTTGAATAATATCTCTGCTAATGGTGTAGGCTATTTACATTCTTCATTAAAGCAGAATTCCACCCACTTATCTGATTGCTCTCCCCCTTCGATGCCACATTTGGCACCTTTTGGGAGGGAGGCAGGAGCGGGTACCTGTTTTTTACAGGTACCCTGTCCCCACTTCCGGGAGACCGGACCGCGGCGAAGTAAATCAGCAGCTCGGCCCCCCTCTTCCACTTCTGCCGAGCCAGTGAGAGTTTGCGCATGCGCAGTAGGGACCCGGCCATGAAGCTGAAAGGCTACACTGCCAGGTTCCCTTACCAGCAATGGTGGCGGCAGCACCCAACCAGCCGATGTAAACATCGGCTGCAGTGCCGACATCGCTGGACTCCAGGGCAGGTAAATGTCCTAATATTAAAAGTCAGCAGCTACTGTATGTGTAGCTGCTGACTTTTAATTTTTAAAGGGGCTGGTGGAACTCCACTTTAAGCCTGACAGGAAAACTCCCAGGACATTACTAAGGATGTTGCTAAGAGAGGTCTAGCTGTAACAGTTCACCTCCACCATCACAGGAGCAAGTTCTTTCTCTCCAATGATGAAGTAGCCCTCAGCTCCGTGTCTGAGAGCTTGTTCCTGTGTTATGAAGGTGAACAATATCAGCTGGGTCTCTCTTAGCAACCTTCTTAGCAATGCCCTACACTTTTTCCACTCAGGCATCATAAGGTATGTAGTCAATCAACCTTCTCCATCCCAGGCCAATCATCTTTTCCTGACAAAAAGTAACCACTGGATGTGTAGATACGTATGAACAATGGCTCTGTCCCTGCTTTTGTACAGGTTTCCCTGTTGCAGCTGTTTGCACACACCTGTGATTCCTGCCATAGGAACCTGATAAAATGGGGCCAGGACCCACCGATCGTTTCCAACGCAGACAGAATGGCCGTAAATAAGGCAGATTGCTGTTCTGTGACCGGAGAAGACAGATCTTGCGTTTCTCCTAAGCAGGAACACGGGTCTTTGTCTTCTTACAATACAAGCACCTCCCCCACACAGTTAGAAAGCACCCCCTAGGAACACATTTAATCCTTTGATTGCCCGTTAACTCCTTCCCTGCCAGTGTCATTAGTACAGTGTGAAGTTAAGCGAGGCACCACAATGGATGGGCGATACTTGTCGCCTCAAATGCGATCATTTTGAGGCGACTAGCGGGAGTCCGACCCGGGTTTTGCCGGCCACCATGGCAGAGCTGGTTCCAGCCCGAACTTTCTTGTCCACTCAAACCCCTCTCCACCTGCATTTAATGATCAGCAAGAGAACAGAGGAGGGCTCGATCCTGGATCTCAGAGGGAGAAACCTGAGAGAGCTCTGTGTGCTAATTTGGACTCTAAGCACAAGGTTTGCACTGTGCCTATGTTTTGTGGGTGTCGGGTACAGCCCCACACTGTATAGAGAGGAACCTGTTTGTTTAGTTTAGCGACAGACGGCGAGGTTTTGTTTGTGTTTTTAACTTGCAAACCTGAAAATAATAAACCTGGCAAGCCGCCAGATTTTAAAGAAACTGACATCCATGCTGAATCTTTTCCCCTGAAAAGTGATCCCCACAAGCTAATCTCCCACAACAGTTACAGTGTATATTTTTTAGTACTTATCACTGTATTAGTGTCACTGGTCCCCAAAAAGTGTCACTTAGTGTTTGATTTGTCCACTGCAATTCTGCAGTCCTGCTATAAGTCACTGATCCCCGCTATTACTAGTAAATAAATAAAATAAAAATCCCATAGTTTGTAGACCATATAACTTTTGCACAAACCAATCAATATACGCTTATTGGGATTTTTCTTACCAAAAATATGTAGCAGAATAGATATTGGCCTAAATTGAAGAAATTGGATTTTTTTTACATTTTTTATTGGATTTGTTTTATAGCAGAAAGTAAAAAATGTTGTGGTTTTTTTTTCAAAATGGTCAGTCATTTTTTGTTTATAGCGCAAAACATAAAAACCACAGAGGTGATCAAATACCACCAAAAGAAAGCTCTATTTATGGGAAAAAAGGACATCAATTGTATTTGTGTACTGTGTTGCACTACTGCACAATTGTCAGTTAAAGTAACGCAGTGCCGTATAGCAAACAATGGCCTGGTCATGAAGGGGGGTAAACCTTCCAGAGCTGAAGAGGTTAAACAATACCACAAAGCCAATAACAACACTATAAAATACCACAGAGCACAATACAGTGGTCCATAGAGCAGCGTTCGTTAACCAGTGGTCCATGGACCACTAATGGTGCACAAAAAGATGTCGGTGGTCCCCAGGGGTTCTGCCGCAAATCAACATTGTGGCAGATTTATACCTTTCTAAGCAAAGGGCCAGCTTAGTGTCCTTCAGGCTTTAGGAGGGGCAGACTGTGGTAGGTGAGAGTAGAAAATTCCCCAACATCGGTGCTCCATGATTGGTTTTAATGGGAGAAATAGTGCCCAATTGTTGGCATCAGTGGAAGATTAGTGCCCCATTGATGGTTTCAGTAGGGGAAATGATGCCCCATCATGGGTGTCAGTAGGGGTAATAGTGCCCCCAAGGGCCTGAAAAAGGCAAGTCAAGGCCCCTGGGCTGCAGTTTGGAGACCACTGCCATACAGCATAATGTAATACCATACAACACTATGCTCTGGATATGTGGGACACCAGGATTTTGCTTCAGCATACTGGCCATGCATCACTGACTCAGAAGGTACTGAAAACACTGGATCAGGGAGACCACCTTCATTAGGAATGCAGAGGAGGGGGCGTGTCAGTACCTGTGTTTCATCCCCTCGGTCTTTTCACTGGTTCTAGGTCAAGCCGCATGGTGTCACCGATTGCTATGACATTTGCTGCTGGGCTGCACAGCTTCGCTGGTTGCTAGAACGCTAGAGACTGAGGTTGCTGAAAAACTGGTGGCTGGGCCAAACAGCATCACAGGTTTCTAGGGCACACCGAACAGATTTTATGTTGTGCTACATGGCCCAGCCACCTGTGTCCTAGGAACCAGTAAAAAATAAATAAAATAAAAAAGGAGTGGGTGGAACAGGGGGAATGGTTGGGAGCCCTCTAGCTGACAAGCCCCCTCCCTCAGGTACACTCTCAACTAAGCTCAAGGTTAGTAATGCCCACAAATTGGACTTCTTTCAGGGAGGAGCAGAGAAGCTGCAAGGCAAGTAGAAGTAAAGGGATGTTCTTTACATTTCAATACCATGTCATCAGAAAGGTATTAATACAAGAATATATGGACATGCATTTAATTTTTTAATGCTGGTAAGAGTTCTTCAAAGTGATATTTTTTAAACGTTACCAATAATTAATTATAAGTCTAATGTCAGGATTTTCAGCCCTCTGAAAAACTGCCATTTCTATTCACGATCCACCTAAATATACCAGCAGATTATGATAACTGGCCCTGGAATCGTCACTACATTGGAATAAAAAAAACTTTTTAGCATATAGAATTATGAGAACTGTTGACTGACAAGAAATGCTTGTTGATACAAGTAATAGAAAAAAAATGTCTTCATTGTGTATCTGTATCCCGTTTGTCTTCACCTCCATAAGCCACAGGACCATCACAGCACAAAGTAAATATCCATTGAGCAAATAGAAATAACATAACCACAGCAGGGCTTTCCAAAACTAGTCTACAGCAGAGTGCAATCAGAGAGTATTAATAAAATGATTTAAGGGGAAAATTTGGGTCAAACCACAAAATACATCAGTGGATGCCAGGGTTGCTGTTCAGGAATATGCATGTATTCATTATTTCACATAATTGCAACATTTTTCATAATGAAAATAGTAGAAATTGCTAGATTTAGCCCTGGTTCACACTGGTGTGAATTGTCATGCGATTTAACAGTTCAAAATCGCATGACAAGTCGCACCACATTGCCGGCAATGGAACCGCTCAAATTGCAAACTCAAGCCACAGCAACTTTAAAAAAGGTTCATGCACTACTTTTTGGGGATTTGCATACACTTCTGTTAAATGAGGTCGCAAGCTGCAATCAAATCAGAGGTGCAAATCGCACTGATCTGCGGCTTTGAAATCACACTGAAGTAGTTAAAGTAATGACCAACTTTACATATTTTATGTACTTGTTTAGTGTATCTACATGTTTATTATAACCATGATTTTATAATGCAGGCCAGGGGATTAAAGTGATTGGGACCCTAAAGAAATGAATAAAAATAAAAAAAATAAAAAATGGATCATGCTCCTTTAAAGCGTGAACAACAGCACAGTGCTTGTGCTGTGTAATTTGGGCCCTTGCATAATCTAAAAAACCTGGCTGGTTCTGCCCTCGTCTCGGTAAACTGACCACGGTTTATCATGGCTGCTGAGCCCTGACACCGTGGTCAGTCTACATGCCTCTGTCATCCGCAACCCTGCTCTCTGCTCTCCTGTGCTCTCCCCCTCCCCTCCCTGCCTGTCAGCTCCGTCCACTCCCCTGTCCTCCCCTCCTGCTGCCATCATAACTGAGTCTTATTGCTACAATCCTCTGTTACATTAAAAGGATGTGCCCCAGTGTATGAGTTTTTTTAAAAAAAACGAGCCGCTGTATACCTTATTTCAAAGTGCCACTCAGTGGTCACGTGACTCGCCCACTCCTCTCCTCCTTGCTGATGTCAGCGGGGGATTCTCAGACCCTCCCACTGTAGTTCTCAGACCTGGAGAGGAGAGCTGCGGGCAGTCACATGAGCGCCAAGCGGCGATATGATATAAGGTATACAGCGGCTTATTTTTTTTTTTAAAAACACATACACTAGGCACATCATTTGATGTAACAGAGGAAATTGTAGCACTATCAATCAGTGGCTTTACAGCCACTTTAAGTTGGCAGCACCAATATGTAAACTGATTTCTTTGTTTACATTTTCACACTGTTGGCTGTATACTGCCTTTCCTAGAATGTCTGGTCAGCCCCCACCCTGTCCACCTTTAGGCGGTCCTTGAAAACTCACTTATTCAGGGAAGCCTACCCCACCTCTACCTAAGAACTGTGCTTGAGTCACCTCCATCAGATCATCCCCTGCAGCCATTACCTTTTGTACCACCTCCCCCTCCCTTTAAATTGTAAGCTCCACGAGCAAGACCCTCCTATTCCTTCTGTATTGTAATTGTACTGTGTCCCTTCTTTATTGTAAAGCGATGCGCAAACTGTTGGTGCTATATAAATCCTGTATAATAGTATTCTATCTGTACTGTGATGTACCTCCCCAAAAATGGCCCTGGATGCCCCAGACCATTATGGCGGGTGGTGGGATGGACAGCAGCAGTAAATCAGTGAACAAACATTCGCTGATCTCCCAGTTAAAAAATGAACTCCGAAGTGACCAGCTCTGAGCACTTCCACGTTCAGCTCTGTCTGTGCTCAATGAGCCTCAAAAATGTGCAGAGATGACATTAGGGGTCCAATAGACCCCTGATGTCTCCTTATACAGAACCCATCACTAGCACTATGCTCACATAAGCCCCTTATCAGAAAAGAAACAAACATAGTCAACCATGCTGAATCACAGCAGCAAAAAAAATAAATTAAAAAAAAATGGAGAGTTTCAGACGCTCACGTCACAGAGGGAAATTACAAGGAGGCAGGAAAACGCTGTAAAAATGATTTCACAAATACTATATTAGGGCCATTAAGTAGTGGAAGTGTATGTCTTTTTTTTGGAGAATAAGGACATCATTTAGTGTCACTTTAATAGTGCAAAGGTAATATTTGTATTCGGTTTATAAATAGACTTGCTGAATAGGCAGACATGAAAGTTGAATTGAACATCAGATATCCCTCCCAAACCAACATTATTTATTACAGATAGATTAAAGAGGAAGTAAAGTCTTCCTTTTTAATTGTACCTACAGTTAAGCCTATAATAAGACTTACCTGTAGGTACTGTAAAGATCTCCTAAACTTGCACCGTTTAGGAGAGATTTACCATATACACCACTGTCATTGGCGTGCCGCAAGCACTCTGAAGGAACGGCCCTATGTGTCGCTTTCTTCAGAGCCCTGTGCCATGCCTGGTGGCTCCCATGCACGAGTGACTTCATCGCAGCTCCGGCCACTCACAGCGCCGGAGCCCGCGAACCCGGAGGAGACTCCGGGGAAGAGGTCAGCCCTGTCAGCAGTGTGCGGGTGCTGCTGCAGGGCTTCGTTCTAAGGCCTCATACACACGGACGTTTCTAAAAAAATAAACAAAACGTCGGGCCCGACGTCAAGGAAAAAAAGTCAGCGTTTTTCGGCGTTATGCATCGGCGTTTTTGAGCGTTAGTGAGCGTCGGCGTCAATAGACGTTTTTTTAAAAAAATCATCCCTCTGCTATTTTTCAACCTAAAAACGTCGGCGTCAAAAAACGCCGGTATAATAGGTGGCGTTTGTTGGCATATAGTGGCGTCGGCGTCAAAAAATGCCAAAACAGCCTCAGAACGCGATGGCTGTGGGTTCTGGTTTCAGCTCACTAATGCCGACGTCATCTACAGCTCAAAAACGCCGACGTTTTTATGGGGCCATTGACTAACATGGAGAGCTGCAAAAAACGCCAGAAAACGCCGGCGTCAAAAAACGTCCCTGTGTATGAGGCCTAAAGGTAAGTATTTCATAATGAGCTAGTATACGATTCATACTAGCTCATTATGCCTTTGTCTTACAGGTTTTTCTTTTTAAATTGGGTTTACAACCTCTTTAAATATAACACTGACAAATTACACAGCACTTCACATATATTGTACATACATATCAGTCCTTACAATGAAGGAGCTTACAATCTAAAATGTCCCTACCTCGCACACATACTGGGGAGAATTTAGACAGGAGCCAATTAACCTGTCAACATGTCTTTGGAGTGTGGGAAGAAACTCACGTAAGCACAGGAAGAACATGCAACCTCCATGACCATAGAAGTTGTAACCACTAAGCCATTCTGCTGTCCACATTTAAAATGCTGACATTTTGATCAGTACTGGAACAGTGTTTTTTTTCCATTCTGGAACCAGTGCCAATATGGAGTGCATGTGTTTGTGTATTGATTTATGTGGAGGGCCAGTGTTTGCATGTTTTATGTGTTAAGAAAGTGTTCCAAAGTAAACCAGATATTAGTTGTAGCCAGAGTTAACACTGCCACCTAGTGGTTTCACTGTAGAAAGCTCCCTCATTTTTTTACTTTATCACTGCAGATTTTTCTTTTTTTTTTTTCTATAACCAGCCAAGCAACCAGCGTTTACAGAAGAATGTCAGTCTCCACGCTTAGACCCCCTTTCACACTGCAGAACCGCTAAAACGCCGCTAGTATTTGCTGTCCTTTAGCGGCACTTTTGCACCGATTTTTGGGTGCTAGCAGCCTGGTTTTTTTAAGGCCTCGTTACAACGTGACCTTACAGACACAAAAAAAGACCAGTTTTGTGGCCCTTTCCGAATCGCTTATCAGGCGCTTTGGCAGCACTGCCCATTCATTTCAATGGGCAGGGGCATTTTTGAAGTGCTATTTGTAGCTCTTTAAACCCGCCCCAAAAGGTGCTGCTTGCAGGACTTTTTTGACCGCCCCAGCGTGAAAGCACCCATTGAAATCAATGGGAGGCAGTTTTCAGGGGCTATATCTAGCACTAAAATTACTGAAAACTGCCTCAGTGTGAAAGGGGTCTTACTCTTCCATTTAACAGGAACCCAACGTAGGAAAAGGTCCTAAACAGCCAAGGACAGCACATAGCAAATCAGTGCCTGCACGTCCCGTCTGTTTTCCAATTTATTGAATCGGATTTCCCAATTCTGCAGGCACACTGTAATACAAATATGGGACCAGCATCTTGGATCTAGAGTCTGGCCTTCTCCCTCCCACCTTCAAAGACTCACTACTGGTCCATCACCCATGTTCAGAAGCCTTACGCTCAAATAATCTTACACAGTTCCTGGGACAAGGTCCTTTAGCACCCAAGACCCATGAGTGATCCCACCATGAGCTGAAACTTCTTTTGCAGCATAGATCACAGGTCCTGCACTTTTTGTGCCTCCTCCTACTGAAGCGCCTAAGGCAGAAGCCTCCTCTGCCTACCCCTTGGGCTGGCCATGCTCATATGCAAGATGTTTGAAGTGAAGGTTTCCCTAAACTAATTTGTTCTAAAACAATAACACACATTACTCCTAATACAAGTAAACAACTAATGCACTTTTAATGAGTTGCAGTAACATGCACCAGGGGTTTGCATTTGCCATCTGTATATATGGCATCTCAAAAGGTTTTCTATGCAAATCCTCCCTTTGTGAGGATCTGGAAAAACACAGCATATATTAAAGTGATTCTAAAGAAAATAAGTATAAAAACGACAGTAGTGTTTTTACATCAGCATTTTTTAGCATTTTTTTTTTTTCCGATGGATCAAAAACAACCAAACACGCTGGTGAGCCGCGCTTTTGAGCGTTTTTATGGCCTAGCCTCTTGCACACGGACACTCCTGTTTGAGCATCTACTTTTTCAGCCTTTTTTTTTTTTGCATGTACTGAAATGGTTTTGCACAGAGCAGCCCCAAGCCTCTTCTTTTTGGCTCCCCCACTGATGGTCCTAGCGCCTCCCCCCTGCCGAGTGCCTCCAATAGCAAGCCTCTTGCTCGCTCCTGAGCCGCGCTCTGTGTGTGGATCTTCCCTGCCCCAACTCTCTCCTCATTTGTTTACTGGCTGTGATTGACAGCAGCAGGAGCCAATGGCTTCCACTGCGGTGTTACCAATGAGGAGAGAGAGAACTGGGAGAGCTGCTGCTCTCGTGCACTTTGCTGTATCGTGATGGGGCTCAGGCAGAGGCGTAACTAGAACCTTCAGGGCCCCGGTGCAAGAAATTATGAAGGGCCCCCTGACCCCTGGCCAGGGCCCTTCCCTCTTCCCACTGATCCTGGGGCCCTTTAAGAGAGAGAGGAGTAACCATTGTGGCGTCACCTTCGGTAACCGAGGACGACGACAGTTAGTGTCGGTCATTTGTTTACTCCTCTCTCAACCCCGTCCCTTCTAGGTGTGTGTCTCGCGCCGAGTCCTCGCTCGTTCTCCGAACGATAACCTCCGTGAGCCGTCCCCCCTCCGCGATCCTGGTAGTCACCCCCTCGGTTTTTCTTCTCCGAACCCCGACGAGACACGTTTTGGTAAAGTCATGTACGTTTTTTTT
>BLSH010378675.1:1440351-1451756 GCA_018402905.1 Glandirana rugosa | reverse complement strand
AGGGTTTATTTATTTCTAGCAGCAGGTAGAAGTTTTTTGGTTCACCGTTGTGCAATATAATTCTTTCACATTTTTTTATATTCATCAGGGTTTATATGTTTTTTTTTCTTGTGCCGAGATGCGACAACCCCATTTTTTTTTTAATTTATGCTCCCGATTGTCACTTTGTATTGATCTGCCTTGCTGACAGTATGGTGACTGCATTTCTTTGTTTCCATTTTCTCCCACTATTGAGGTTTAAGGGCCACATATAAACAGATTGAGATATCAACTAACCTGGCATCATCTACCATTATCAATTTCATGGTTGGTTCATTGAAAGCGAGCTAAAAATACAATTTGCACAACAGATTCTTTAATCTGAGGAATAATTATGATATTGACATTTATGCTTGGCTGAATGCTTGTCTTGCAGTTATATAAGCTACTTTGTATTAGTTTTACCCCGGGGTAATTACATGCTTACTATAACCAAACAGCTTACAAAGATTATTTTATTTCATTTTTTCATTTTTTTTTTTTATTTTATTTTTTTTTTATTTCTATCAAACGCTACAATAAGCTATTAAAAAAAAGTGTAAGAATTTCTGATTTACAAACAGCCCAGTGCATTGTCATCAGTCAGCATTGTTCTATACTTTAGTGTTTAGAAAACTCTGGTATTCCTGTACATTATTATTGATGGCCATTTCCTGCCGTGCTACAGATCTGCTGTACATTTTATGGCTACAGCAAAAATAAGCAGGTCAACTCAGGTTACACTGATGGGTTTATTAGAAGCCCAAGCAGAGATACATTATAGTTATGCTCGGTTTTTACTGTGTGATCTTTATACAAAAAAGTGTGACTATTGAGCTTTAGGCACACCATATAGAATATGTGTCTTCTACATATTCCTGATTTAATTTCTTATTTCTATATGATTTAATAATTAAGTTATACTTTAACTTTAGGCAAAACTTTTCTTTTCGTTTTGGATAGAGGGGAGATGGATAAGAACGCTTGTCAATTTTTATTGCGGTCTGTGCCCCCGTTAGGGAGATTGACCCTCTCCTATGTCCTGTTTACCATTAACACTAAAAGTGAAATTAAATGAAGTTCCCAAATTTTGTGTTGTCCCCAGAAAAGTAATAGAGGGGAAATCTTCCAATGGGGACACTAGTTCTGGTGAGCTGGGGGTCCCCAAGGAATTCCCTTAATTTGTTTTGATTTCCTCTCACTTCCTGTTTGGCTATGGGACATGAAGTGAAGGGAAATATCTGCAATGGAAAACAGTTTGGGGGAAAAAAATAAATAAATAAATAATCGGACAGGGGTTATAAACCTCCATTACTCTATCCAAAATGAAAAGAAAAAAAAAAAAAAGTATTGCTTATAGTTCTACTTTAACCACTTGCCGACCGCCCGCCCGCCGTCGTCTGACGGCAGCAAAGTGGTTCAATGTCGCAAACCGCCGTCACCTGACGGGGCATTGTGAATACCGAACGTCATTTCCGCTCGTTGGCACGCAGGTGGACCGCAATTGGCGTCCCCTGCGATCGTATCTTCTCATTTATCACCCCACAGTGACTGGTGATTGGCGCATCCAAGGGTCTGGCTACATGTTCCAGGGAAGCAGGAGGAGAACACAGCCCACTAAGCTCATTTGATTCCCGTAATAGGAATCAACATCATCTGGTGAGTAGGAACTCTCACTGGGTGTGATGGTGAAAGCTTTGTCCACATCTCCGAACAAGCAATATTGTATTGGCACAATTAAGAGCACCTTTGCACTTTAATGGATTTACATTCTTGAAGCTAAAAGACTTTGGACTATTTTCATTTTAATTATTTTATTAACTTATTCCAACATTTCTTTTTTCACTAAGCACCTTGATTGCACATTGTCACTTTATACTGTGTTGGTCTATAAGGCTGTTTTGGCATGATCAATGATTATTTCTAGCTATAATCAGTGGCTGGTTACCCTTATGTGTGTCTGACATCTGGTGGTCAGTTGATGATAAGACACCAGCCTATTTGCTGTTATTCAGATCAGTCAGCCTTTAATAATTGTGTGTTAGCGCGGGTTACAAACATTTTTCATTGTCCAACCTGACGGCGGTTGCAAGATCGCGGATCGTGAGCGCGTGCGCCGCCGGAGGCACGCTCAAACGCTCACTGTGTTCTGGGGGAGCCAGGGAGCGGGTAGGGCGGATTCGATGTCCGCCGGCTACCCGTGATCGCTCCCCTGCAGTGACAGAACTGAGGTCCATGTATGTAAGCACACAGATCTCCGTTCTGACAGGGGGAAGGAGTGCGATCGTATGCTTCCTTTTTATGGGAGCCGCGATCACTCTCCTCCCCCACTCAGCCCAGCCCCCTTACAGTTAGTAATACACAGGGAACACAAATAACCCTTAGAGCGCCCCCTGCAGGTTAACCCCTTCCCTGCCAGTGACATTTACACAGTAATCAGTGCATTTTCATAGCACTGATCGCTGTATAAATTCCGATGGTCCCAAAAAAGTGTCAAAATGGTCAGACATGTCCGCCGCAATATCGCATTCCTGCTAAAAATTGCAGATCGCCGCCATTACTAGTAAAAAAATAAAAAATAACCCCCCCAAATAAGTTCTCATCATTCATAAACGTGGCAACTTCTGCGCAAACCAGTACGCTGATTGCGATTTTGTTTACCAAAAATATGAGGAAGAATATAAATCGACCAAAACCGATGAAAAAAAATGTTTATTGGTTTTTTTTGGATATGTATTTTAGCAAAAAGTAAGAAATATTGTTTTTTTTTTTTGCAAAATGGTTGCTCTTTTTTTGTTTATAGCGGTGATCAGAAATGACACAGAGGGGATCAAATACCACCAAATGAAAGCTCTATTTGTGGGAAAAAAAGGACGCAAATTTTATTTGGGTACAACGTCGTACGACCGCGCAATTGTCAGTTAAAGTGCCGAATCGCAAAAAGTGCTCTATGCACTATGTGGTTAAACATAGTTGTACAAGTCACAGAGATGGATGTATCCCTGTTTTTAATGTGTACCAAAGAAATGACTGTTTCAGTGCCGCAAAACACATACAAACTTCTACAAATGTCCATTTTCTGAAGTAGTAGATCTCAAACATCCCCTTTTTACACTGCTCCTGATGCTGACTCTGGTTACTTTTTAGGGCAACAAAAACCCACTACTAAATTCCACACCAGGTTCCAATCATCATACAATGTAGGATTTTCTGGATTAGCCCAATGTTCACTAAGAAGAACCACACTCTGTGTGGAAATAGCCATATTCTTCAAAGCTTTCAGTCTACATTGATCGATCCTTTTTGGGGTCATGCAACCTCACAGATGTACAGGGATTAATTTACTAAAACTGGAGAGTGTAAAATCTGCTGCAGCTGTGCATTGTAGCTATCAGCTTGTAACTTTAGCTTGTTCAATTAGGCTTTGACGATAAGCCTAGGTTCACATTGGTGTGGGAATTCAGCTGCACTCATACCGTTTCATTCCCGCATGTCAGTCCCGACTTCAGGTGCGATTTCAGAGACATCTGTGCAGGTTGCTGCACAAAAGTCTATGGAAATCGCACCTGAAATCGCCAAAAGTAGTACAGAAACTACTTTTGGGAATCCATGCGGCGCCACAAATGCAGCGTCGCACCAATTCGGATGGTTCCATTGCCCCCGATTTTGGCATGCGATTTGATGTCAAATCGCATGCCAAAATGCACCAATGTAAACCAGGGCTAAAACCTGGAAGCCAATTGGTTTCTATACAGAGCTGCACCAGATTTTACACTCTCCAGTTTTAATAAATCAACCCCTCACTATCTAAAAATTCATTGATCAATTTTTTTTATTTTATACTTTCAAATACTCTACTACATCCAGACAGAGCTATCCTTGGGGGTTTATCTTCCTTCTTTCATTTTCTTTTCTCCTGCTTTTACAGAGAATTTCCACTTAATTTAAGCAAAAGGACTAGAGCAACCCCCAAATTAGAGTTACCCAATCTGTTCTTTGACTTGGGATTTCCAAAAATTTAAAATTCACACAAAATTCCACTTGCTTTTGACAGAGGGTTTGAATTAAGGTGAATATGACCTAGCCTAAAAAAAAGGTGCTAAGGCTGTCCATGGAATAGGTAATGAACTCTGGAAACTGTGCCCAGAAAAAAAATATCAGGCAAAAAGGGCACAGGACCGGTTGGTCGGTCACCAGCATTGCCCATGGTCTGCAGCTGATCTTTCCTATTGCTAATGTACCATGCCTGGATCCAAGGAAGTGCATCTTGCTGGCTTTTATTAAAGAATATTTGTTGACATCACAGTGTGAGGTATTCTTGATAGGCAATGTTTGATATACCTTCTTCTGCACTGTCTTTGTGTGGGGACAATTATTTTATTTTCTTATTCATGTCAGAGCCTCCAGCAAAAAGAACAGTGAGCACAGCAGTATTGACTATTGACATCGCCAAACCTCACCCAAATCTTCTGAGCCCAATGGTCAAAGGTAGCAGTGCCTTAGATCTCACACTGCAGATATACAGCTATGAGGCTATATGCACAGGAACCAGGAAATGCACTGTTATATTGCCAAAGAGGTACATTTTACTGTACTTCTTAACCGCTTCCCGACTGCCCGCTGTGGATTGATGGCGGCAGCATGGCTCCGCGAATCGCCGTCATCTGACGGCAGGCGCATGTATTGTGGGCACACGCTCACTGCCAGAGGCGCGCTCACTGGCTAGCGGGGGAGCCAATCAGCGGGTGGCGCGGACTCGATGTCCGCCAGCCGCCCGCGATCGCTCCCCCCCGCAGTGACAGAATGGGGACCCGTGAATGTAAACAAGCGGATCCTCATTCTGACAGGGGAGAGGAGTGTGATCCTATGCTCCCAGTCTATGGGAGCAGCGATCTCTCTCCTCCCCCAGTCATCCCAGCCCCCACACAGTTAGAACACACTGACAGGGAACACATTTAACCCTTTGCTCACCCCCTATTGTTAACCCCTTCCCTGCCAGTGACATTTACACAATAATCAGTGGCTATTTATAGCACTGATCGCTGTATAAAATGTCAGTGGTCCCAAAACAGTGTCAGAGGTTTCCGATATGTCCACCGCAATATCGCAGTCCTACTAAAAATTGAAGACAGCCGCCATTACTAGTAAAAAATAAATTAATAATAATAATAAAAAAATGCCATAAATCAATTCTCACAGTTTGTAGACGCTATAAGTTTATTGTGATTTTTTTGATTTTTTTTTTTACCAAAAATATGTAGAAGAATACATATTGGCCTAAACTGATGAATATATATATATATATATATATATATATATTTTTTTTTTTTTTTCTTTTGGGGGGGTATGTATTATAGCAAAAAGTAACAAAATATTGGGTTTTTTTTTCAAAAAGTGTCACTCTTTGTTTATGGCACAAACAATAAAAACCGTAGAGGTGATCAAATACCACCAAAAGAAAGCTCTATTTGTGGGGGGAAAGGACATACATTTTGTTCGGGTACAACGTCGCACGACCGCGCAATTGTCAGTTAAAGCGTCTGAGTGCCGTATCGCAAAAAGTGCTCTGGTCAGGAAGGGGGCAAATCCTTCCAGGGCTGAAGTGGTTAAGCACAATTATAATTTCCATATATTCCCTATAAACACCGGAACCTTCAACCTATGCTGTGCGGCTAAAAAAAGCTCATGGGCGGGCGGGGGGGTACACTTTGGCAGCTTTGAATAGAAGCCAATCGGCTTCCAGGTTTTATTACTAACACAACAAGATTCTGAGTGCTCCAGTTTTAGTAAATCTCCCCCATAGTGCAGTTCAGGACAGCATTTTTTCGTGTGATTAGGCAATTCTGACCTGTGCCCTATTGTTCATGTAAAGTGTCAAGTTCAACCATAGGTTCCCCTCAAGGTTTGCATAAGACATGTCATGCCACGGTGATGTCATTAGTTGTTAGTGAAGTCATTGGTTGGGAATGGATGACAGGTGCTGCACCTTCCCACTAACAAATTCCTAACCGCATCTTATTAAAATCTGACACCCAGGAGTGTTTGTGAACCACATGGAAATGAGAATGTGACCTTTTCCTAACCCTCCAAATCGGATTCCTAACCGCTTGTTTAGGAAAATTATAATCTAGATATACCTAGCAGCTAACGTACAACAATTAACTACAGCTTCAGATGTCAAGCCAGCTATAATTGCATGTTGGAGTCAATTACAGATTCATTTCAATCCAAAAAGTGTCAGGTGTTGTGATTACAATTATATATTTTTTTATCACTGAATTAGAATTGACATAATACTTAGCCCAACCACAGTATAATGTGCTTCATTTAACAAAATCTGTAGTCTTTCAATGTTATTCTAAATAAACGAGAAAGAGATCCACTTAAAGTAATTGTAAACGATCACCTTGTACAACAACCCATTCAGTCTAATATAGAAATGAAAAGGCAAAACATTTTGTATAGAGATATATATATATAAAACTTTTTTTTACACTTTTTTCCTTTTTTTTTTTTATAAGTGATCACATTCCCTCTGTTCTCAGCTGCATAAGAGTTGGAGGGAGGAGAAGCAGCAGCACACTGAGCTTCCCAGTGAATGGCTGTGCAGCGGGGGCGTGTCAGGACAAGTCTGATCATTGGAGAAGGACACACACTGACTTCCCAGCATAGCTAAAGAGCTGACCACAGTACGTTCTCCTGCTTAGAGTGGTCAGTTTTTAATAGGAAAGCAGAGGGACTGGCAGGAACACCAGTGATTTCACATAAAGGAAGCAATACAAAAGAGAACAGGATAATTTCTCATACAAGTACATAGTACAGCAGAAACATATCAGGAATATGAGGTGTTGGGGTAACAAAGGCTTTAATGTAAACATTAAAGCACCACTAAACTATATCCTTGTTCTATAAATATGAAAGAAAAAAGGCTAGGTGCCGACACTTGAAACATCAAATCCAGTGCAAAACCACACTTAATATAAAAACATATAACATGTAAAAGTCCCACACAACCAGTGTGAAAAAATGCTCAGTGCTCTTCCTTTCACGTCTTCCCCAAACGGATTTCCCCCTTTAGGACCAGAGCACTCTTTGCGATTCGGCACTGCGTTGATTTAACTGACAATTGCGTGGTCGTGCGACGTTGTACCCAAAGGAAATTGACCTCCTTTTTTCCCACAAATAGAGCTTTCTTTTGGTGGTATTTGATCACCTCTGATCACCGCTATAAACAAAGAGCGAGAAAAAAAAAACCCAATATTTCTTACTTTTTGCTAAAATACATATCCAAAAAAAAAAAAAAAAATTTATATATATATTATATATATATATTTTTTTTTTTTTTAAATATTCATCAGTTTTGGCCGATATGTATTCTTCCTCATATTTTTGGTATGAAAAAAATTCGGAATCAGCGTATATTGATTGGTTTGCGCAAAAGTTGCAGCGTTTACGAACAATGAGAATTCATTTATGGGGTTTTTATTTTTATTTTTTTTCCAAGTAATGGCGGCAATCTGATTTTTAGCGGTACTGCGACATTCCAGCGGACATGTCGGACACTTTTTTGGGACCATTGACATTCATACGGTGATCAGTGCTATGAAAATGCACTAATTACTGTACACACGGTGCAACGGTCGTACAACCGCAGGATCAACTTTTGCCCAAAATTGGCTGTTGGCGGTTGTGTCTAGTGTACTGACATGAGTCAAGCAGTTGTACAACAAAGCCGAACGTGGTGACCTGTTACGAGCATATAACGAGGAAGTTCAGGCGCATTGTGAATTAGGAACGTAGGTTTACACGAACGGACACTTCCTGACTTCTGAGCATGCGTGTTTTGCACTTACAACTTTGTTGGGCCAACTTTTGTACACACGAGTCAACTAGGGTTGCCACCTCATCCCTTTAATCCAGGACACATATGAATTACTCAGGTTCTGTGGCTGATTTAATGCAGATGAGGCACCAAGTGAGTTTAATTACCACCTTAATCAGCCACAGAACCTGTGTAATTAATGTGTCCTGGATTAAAGGGATGATGTGGCAACCCTAGAGTCAACAGTCGTACAACAGCTTGTTGTACAACAAAAGTTTTCTAGTCTGCTCAGTCAACTTCTGTTGTACGACTGTAGAACGGCGGCTGTTGTAATCGTGCGTACTAACGGTCGGATCATCATACAACAAGCTGTTGTAAGACCATTGGACACTTTTTTGGGACCAATGACATTTATACAGCAAACAGAGCTTTAAATAGCCACGGATTACTGTATATATGTCATTGGCAGGGAATGGGGTTAACACTAGGGGGTTAACGGTGTTCCCTCACTGGGTTCCAACTCTGTAGGGGCTGGGAACAGTACATGTGTGTCGTATCCCCTGACAGAATGGGGAACCCCGTTCTGCCTCTGTAGAAGGCAATCGCAGGTTGCCCAACCCACGGCAACGCTGACGGAACGCGCAGCGGGCGCGCACCGCCCGCAAATTGCGCATGTGCGGCTGACGTACAATGACAGCGGTTTGCGCAGCCGAGCCAACCTGCCGCAGTACAACTGGTCAGCAACTGGTTAAGGTAGATATTAAGGCAAAAAACATATTTGTTTAATTTCAGTATAGTAAGTAGCTCAGGGAAAGGATTCAGGGGGACAGGAAATTAGAATGGGCGGCGCACACACATGAAATGGACACTCACAGTGACACTGGCAGCAGTATAGATGGTGATGACACCTCACCGACATGACATGTCCCCTCCTGAGTCACAGTGACAGTCTCTCTCCACACCAGATGGTCGCTTCAGTCCCCTCCAGTCCAAACAGCACTGACAGACCCACTCCAGCCTTATCTTGCTCCAGTCCTGTAGACCTGCACACTAGGCCCTGCCCGCTCCGCTTGGCTTCCTTGTGCCATAACATCATAAAATGCGCTCAGGCGCAGTTGAGCCTCTGCCAGACCCACCCCCCTGCCCGCGCGGTGCCACCCAATCACCTGTAGCGGGCACTCGGGTGGCCTCGACTGGCTCCAGACCGGAACTGGACATGCACAGTTCCGAGTTGAGCGTCACAGCCATATTTTTAACTGGCAGCCCTTTTCTATCCCTGGCATTTACTAGCAGGAGAAAAGTACCCATATTTTACTGGCTGGCAGTAAAAATATTGACGGTTGGCAACACTGGCTCCACCATGTGTGACACACCAATGCACTCAGCACAATCAATGTGACCCCTTAGTTAACGAGGTCATGTAGCGCTTTAATGTGGACCTAGGGGGTGGTGACCCTTCACCTGGGGTCAGACGTCTCCGGTGACTGGGACTTTGCCATGCAGCATCCTGCATCTTTGGGAATATGGATCCCTTTATCTGATTCCTACATTTCAATCTAACTGACGTATTTCCATGTTCATTATTATGTTATACAGTGGAACCATTAATTACGAGTATAATCCGTTCCAGGAGAATGCTTGTAATCCAAATCACTTGTATATCAAAGCAAGTTTCCCCATAGGAAGCAATGGAAACTCAGATAATTTGTTCCATAGTGACTGCTTGTCTATGCAGTACTGTATGTTTCCAGAGGTACAGGGGTGCTGGTGTATGCAATACCGTATGTGGCCAGAGGTGTGGTGGCGCTACTGAGGCTCAGAAATACTGGGGAACTTTTGATACTTTCGGTATTTCCGAGTATTTCTGACGGCGTCCGAGAGTCTCCGAGCCTCACCAGTGCCCCCGCATCTCTGGCCACATGTGGTATTGCATGCACAGAGGCTTAATCCTGCTCGTGTCAGGTTTTTTTTTAAAAAACTGCTTGTATTGCGAAATGCTTGTTAGCCTCATTACTCGTAATCCTAGGTTTTACTGTATTTTTTTTAACCATTTTACATTATAGATTATGTCTATGCATCAACCCCTGAAGAGTGAGACTAAACTCATGAAACACATTGGGTCACCATAGATTCTATGACACATTTACCATGGATTATTTTATTTTTTTTACTTTTTGTACCATGTAATGGATGTATATTTGGGCCAACTGTTTGCCATTCTGACTCAGTTTCCGAGTTCTATTGCTGGAAAATAAAAACTCAATAAACCTGTACGATGTTTTTATTGCTGGTTGTGCAGTGCTTCATCTAAAGTCCCGATGGGCAAAACTCTGCATTTGTATGATCTAGTAAGTAACTGGTTCTTCCCTCCAATGGACGATTCTCCTCAATTCTCTCCCAGCAGAAGAAATAACGGAGTGTAGGGAGTGTCCTATCCTATGCTGTGGCTTTTCAGGAGTAGTAGATGATAGTCAGTGTGTGCTGATGCTCAGGGACATTTATTCATGATTTGATTTCATATATATCTTTATTCTGCAGAAACAATGTACTGACAAGATCCTCCATGAGCGCCTGAACATCTCCTTTAGGCTCCATTCACATTTTGGATTTTGGGATCGCTGGCAAAAATTGCTGAGATTCTACCTGCAATCTCAATTCGCACTGCAATCGCAAAACACATGTTCAGGTGCCATTCATTTTCAATGGCCCCTAAACGCTGTGCAGTTTTGCCAAGATTATTGCACAATGGCACCCAATCATGCGTTATGAGACTGCAATGCAATTTGAAATAATCACAGGGATTCTACCTGAGATCCCAAAATGCCAAACGTGAATGGAGCCTTACCCCATATTTTGCATGTGTTTCGAACGACCATTGCATATTAGTTGAGGTCGTGTGCCCTGCTCTATGCACATTACAAATCACATAATTCCTAGTCCATTTTTGGAGAGAGCAAGAGAAAATGGATAGGTTTCTCCATACAGTGGGACCATGGAGAATGAAGAGAAAACAGAGAGAACTCCCTTGAGACGCTAACTCTACACATACAGTGTGGCCCCTTTCACATGGGCTTTCTGATCAGAAGTGGCCGCCCCGATCGGACGGAACCTTCATTCAACCCTATGGAGTGGTGGATGTCGGCGGTGACATGACCGCTGACAAACGCTGCTATCCGATCTGATCCTCTCTGCCAAATCCAGATGGATGGGTGCTCCTATGTGGTGAGGTATCCCAACTTACTTCCAAGGCAGGCTAGCCCCGCCGGTGAAGACTAGTCTTTCGGGTACACTTTCCCCGGTGTGACATACACATCTCAATCGCAGAGTTCCCTCAAGAGAGACAAAAGAGAAGTAAGAGGTACCAGGGTGACATACCTCTTTGGATAGGTAAAAGAGAACGAGAGAGGTTTTTACCTGATCCTTAATACACTAAACATTACACGTATCTCGTCCCGTGTGCTGGAGTTGATTATACGTTACCAGCAAGCTTTGTGTACGTTTTATACCCCATTCCGAGGTAAGTGCAAACCGTAAAACCCTAGAGTCCATCTTAGGGACACTAATA
>BLSH010378675.1:1391197-1404022 GCA_018402905.1 Glandirana rugosa | reverse complement strand
CAGCGGTATGTAAAATCTCTAATTTCTGCTATCTGTCCTCAGAGCAACAGCACAGACAGCAGTAGTAAAGTAATCTATCTCAGGATGCAGGATCAGATCTTAAAATGTCTCTAATCTCTCCCTCACGCTTTCAGCTTCCTTTCCCTACACTAACCCAAGGAGCATGTGACTGCAGCACTGTGACTCCAGCTTATAAAGAGGCTGGGTCACATGATGCACTGGCCAATCACAGCCATGCCATTAGTAGGCATGGCTTTGATGGCTTCTAAGGGCAAACCAGTGAAACGCTTGTTGATTGGCTGCCCTGCAGCTTCTCAACACGTGGAGTAAAATAGCAGAACCCCGGACCGAACCCGAACGATTTTTGAAATGTCCGGGTCCGTGCCCCGGACACCCGAAAGTTTGGTACGGACCCGAACGTTACAGTCCGGGTTCGCTCAACACTAACAATGACGCTTGCTCCACACAGTAATGTGTCATGACGGTATTCAGTGACGACCAAGAGGCTGCTCTGCAAATGACCTCGGTAGCTACCCGGCGCGCCACCACCCAGGAGGTGGAGACACTTCTGGTTGAGTGAGCTGTCACCGCCTCTGGTGAAGCCAAGCCCTTCGCCCTGTAAGCCCTCTGGATGATCTGGACAATCCAGGCTGCGATCGTTCTGGAAGAGGCCTTCTTCCCTTTGTTCTTTCCGGAGAAGAGGACAAAGAGGTGGTCCGATTGTCTGAAGGCGGTTGTAGCCTGTAGATATTTCTCCAATGATCTCCTCACATCCAAGGGGTGTGCTTCCAGGGCTTCTGAAGACTTAAACGGTAGGCAGGGATATCTCCTGATTCTCGTGAAACACAGACGTGACCTTGGGTTTCAAGCCAAGCATGGGAATCAGAACTACCCTATCCGGGAAGAAAGTCATGAATGGCTCACTGTGCCCCAAGGCCCCGATCTCCGAGACTCTTTTAGCAGAGGTGACTACCACCAGGAAGGCTGTTTTCATGGACAGATCCCCCACTGACTGCGTGCTCGCATATCCCGAGACAGGGTCTGCCAGGTAGTCGAGGACCAAGGGAAGGTCCTACTTTGGGAACCTTGGCTTTCTCCGAGGCTGCAACCTCGCTGCTCCCTTGAAGAACTGACTGACCAATGGATGACCCACCCAGGCAGTCCCCGTGAAGGCTGACAGGGCTGATACTTGCACCCTGAGGGAGCTTACTGATAGAGGCAACTCAAGTACAGTTTGCAAGAAACCCAAAACTTCTTGCACTCCAGGATCTCTGTAGGGTTTCCCAATAGAACGAGGAAAGTCAGTGAACTTGGCCCATATCCGTTCATAAACTCTGTTCATGCTGGGACGTCTGGAGTTCATTAGAGTGGAGATCACACCTGAGGCGCAGCCTAGGGCCTCTAGCCTTTCCCTCTCACTGGGGCCCGAAAGCTCAGCTGTGGCAGTAATGGAAACCAAGGCCTGTTGGGCCAGAAGGGAATTATCGTCAGAATCTCGACTTTCTCTGACCTCAGCCTCTGCAAGAACCTGAGGATGATTGGTACTGGAGGGAATGCATAGGCTTTGTTGAATCTCCAGATGTCCGTTAAGGCATCCATTGGCTTGGGAGCAGAAGCCACTTGTGTAGAAGTTCTTGAGCTTGTGATTGCCCGGGTAGACAAACAGATCAACCTTGGGGACCGGATCCAGTTGAACACTTCCACATGAAGGGACCACTCTCCATTGCTCACTTGTACCGCTTGGACATTCCAGGCTCCGGGAATGTAGACCACCGAGACGTCTGCCAGGAACCTCTGAGCCCATGTGAAGATCGGCTCCACCTCTCACAGTAGAGAAAGACTCTGTGTCCCACCTTGTCTCCTCACGTAGGAGACTGCCGGCGTGTTGTCCATCCTCAGAAGTACAGCCTTCCCCTCTATTAGGTGGCGGAAAGCCCGAAGAGTGCAGTACGCTGCCCTTAACTCCAGGACATTGGACACCAGAATGTGAGGAAGTGGGCCCCAAGCTCCCTGGGCAAATTCTGCCCCGCAGTGGGCTCCGCATCCCGGGTTGCTGGCATCGGTTGTGACTATCACCCATGCTGGTGGGGAGATGGAGTGACACTTGAGTTCTTGCGTTGCAGCCACCATGGCAGGCTGTCCTTCATGGCCGTTGATATGCGAATAGAGTGATGGCCCTTGTCCAGCCTCCATTGGCACAGGAATCCCATCTGGAACGGGCGCATCCTCCACAGCGCCCACTTCACCATGGGGGATGTCGAAACCATGGTGCCATTCACCCTGAGACACTGGGAGACCCTGAGATACGAGGGTGACAGGGCCCGCTGAACTCTGTCTTGTATTATGCCAATGGTAGGGAAATAGTGTTCTCCCTGGTGTTGAACCGGGTTCCTAGATACACCAGATCTTGTGATGGCTCTAGGTGACTCTTTTGCCAATTTATCATCCAGCCAAACTCATAAAGAGTAGCAATTACTTGTGACCTCTGGGCCAGCAGCTGGTCTCTGTCCTGTGCTAGTAGTAGCAGGTCGTCTAGATAGTGATGTAGACGTATACCCTTCGTCCTTATAAGAGCTACCACGGTTAGGAGGACTTTTGAAAGTACCCATGGGAACGTCGAGAGTCCGAAGGGGAGACACGTAAACTGGAGGTGGCGTTGATCGACCAGGAAGCAGAGATACTTGCGGGACTCCTCTGCAATGGGGACATGAAAGTACGCGTCCTTCAAACCTGTCGCAATTAACCAGTCGCCTGGTTGTACTGAGCGCTGTATCGTTGTGAGGTCTCCATCTTGAACTTTTCGTTTTTGATGAAAGTGTTCAAATGGGTGATCTCTATAACTGGTCTCCATGTTCTATTTTTTTTTTAACTAGGAAAAGAGGAGAATAATGGCCTTGAAGCCTCTCTTCTTCTGGCACCAGCACCGCTGCGCCCTGAGCCACCAGTGACTCTACGTAATCCAGTAGAATTTTCTTTTTCTCTTCCACGCGGGGCACTAGTGTGGGAACGACTCTGAGTACCGGTTTGCTTGTTAAGGCCCACAAATGTCTGACGGAGACCGTCTTGATCACCCAGGCGTCTGAGATCGAGGCCGCCCAGACGTGCCGGAATTGGAACAGACATGCTCTTACCCGACCCGCCTGGGCGGGCCCAATCTCCAAAGGACTTGGCTGGATCACGCCCGGTAGTTGCCGTGCCTTTAGCGGCCCTCTGGGTGGGCATTTGGCCCCTCTTCCAATTTCTCCTAAAGTCCCGACCGGGCTTGTAGCTACGGTCATCTCTTGCCCGATCTGTAGCTTGCCTTGTTTGTGGCCTCTTCTGGCCGAACATGCGTCTGTCCTGTGGGAGGAATCCCGACTTGCCCCCAGTGGCCCGGGCGGTGGCCTTGTCCAACCGATTACCAAACAATGAGGACCCTTCAAAGGGGATCCGACACCAAGCCTGTTTTGAGGAGGGATCAGCCAGCCAAGGGCGTAACCACAGGACCCGCTTAGCCGTAACAGAGGACAGCATCACCCATGCCCCCAGGCGGATCATGTCCAGGGAAGCCTCTCCCAGGAAAGACGAGACCCATTTCAATTCCTGAATAGGTGCACTTCTGGCCACATCCTCTGAGACACTCCATAGAACCGACTCCACATCTTCGGTCCACACCTCCATCGCTTTGGATATAGCCGCTAAGGCCAGGGCCGGTTTGCAGGCCGTGCTGGCCATCACATAAATCCTCTTAAGATCTAGGTCGATCTTCCTGTGGAGTGGCTCCCTGAAAGACACAGCATCTTCCAAGGGAAGTGTGACATGCTTTGCCAGTCTCGTGACCACCGCGTCCACCAGGGGAGCGGACTCCAAATACTTGACATCCTCTTCCTTAAAAGGATAGAGCCTAGAGTCTTCTCCCACTCCTCCGTGAAAATACCTTTCAGTTCCGTGAGAAGCGGGAAGTTAGGACATTCCTTCCCAAGGTATTTAAAAAACTTCCTCTGTTTAGCCAGTGAGGACACCAGCTCTTCCCATTTCAGGGCCTCCTTAAGGGCCTTAATTAAGGGTGGGACTAAGGCAGTGTCAAAGCCCACTGAATCCTCACTCTCTAGTTCACTGTCCAAGAGAGCCTGAGATGAGAAACTCGGCTGCGACGGTCCCGGCTCCTCCTGGGTATCTTCTTCCAGCGAGCCTCTAGCTGAGGACTGGCTATGGGTACGGGTGGATTCCATCTGCTGGCCGCCAGCTTACCTCTCTCCTGAGGCTCGGGCGTTACTCTTGTCCCACAGTGATTTGCCCTCGGGGACATGGGTCCCGCACCCCCAACAGGCTTTATGTCTGGAGTGACTACCTTGGCGGCGGGAGTGGTGTCTTGAGGAAGAGTGCGAACCTCTTCCATGGTGCTGGCCTCTCAATGAGGATCTGTGGCGCCGTGATCCAGATGAGGACTGTATGCGTTGAGAACTGGCAGGGTCTTTGCTTTTTGGATCTCGGGAGGACTGCAGGTGACCTGACCTGGGAGGGCTTAAAAGGACAAGACAAAGAGGAAAAGAAGAAGAAACATAATGAACATAAATAGCAGGCACTTCAGAGTATTCCCCGTGCGCCTCCCCCCCCTCTGGCCCCCAGTACCTGTTAGGCAAGGGCTGGCCACATGAAGGCGGTGACACAAGCGTCTGCCAAGAGTGAGAGAAAATTTTAGTAAGTCAGTCCACTCCACCTCCCTGGTGGAACCTGGCCTGCCACTCACTGTCATGGGGAATCCCCTCTCACCTCACTATGGCTGTGACTGAGCTGGGGGAAGCCGCGCTTTCCCAAGACTGAACTGGGCTGGCAGCACTTTTAAATCTCCCGCCCCGCCCGTCCGGTCGCGCCTGCGCACGAGGCGCTGAGAATGAAGCCTCAGCTTCCTGCGCCTGTGCCAGCCAAGTCTCGATATCGCATCCAGCTATTGCACATGGGCGGAAGCACCTGCGGCCCACAGATGGGATGGAGCGGCACCGTGGAATGTAGGAGCGTTCCAGCCACCATACAGGAGAGATGGAGAATCCCTGGGATAGAAGCAGGGGAGATGAGACACCCAGCCCCATAAAACAATACTGCCATGGAGTCTTCCATAACGGCTGCCTCTTCTGAGACCCTGCTGTTGACGTCTCCCTGGGCAAAGCAGGCCACCTCTCCTGGGCTCTTCTGGCCTGAAGGCCACTCACCCGCCGTATCTTGGTACTGGGCGAAGGGGACACCACAACCCTGACGTCTGCCCCGCTCCTAAGGCTGGGAACAACACTGCCCAGGATGCTGCTGTTCTTGACTCCGGTAAGTCTCCTGCAATCGGGTCCATAGAGGAGGACAAAAAAAGGAACACGTGGGCTGAACAGGCGATCAAATTTATATGAAGTAGGGTCCTATAGAGTTAAAGAGGAGGCGGGGTAATCCCCACACGTGGCTGCCATGGAGGCTGTCAGGAAAGAATATTACAGTAAGTACAAAGAGAAAGAAGAAAAAGTCCTTCAATTGGAGAAAAAAAAAACACATTTTTTTTTTTGATCTAAACATTGAACAATATAATTTGTCCTTAATATTATTTTTTTTTTCAAATATAAAATGGTATTATCTTCCAGCAAGGGCGGAGCAACATATCAAATATGACAGTGACCAGGTATTACAAGTATGTTCATAAGTAATAAACGATACATAGATCAACCTGTCTGTACATGGTATTATAACTTAGCAACTAAAGAAACTACAGATTCTGAGTTCTTTTACGTCCAGCCTGAGGCGCCTCTCTCAACTTGGGGGGCCTCCGGCCTGGAGTGCAATATCTCTGCAAAAGTATGTATGGAGCCCTTGCTGTTACCTCGTTTCCATTTACAAAAGATAAAAAACAAAATATAGGGGGGAAAGAAGGAGTACAGAGGTCAGGATCTTAATATTATTTTTAACCACTTCCTTACTGGGCACTTAAACCCCCCTCCTGCCCGGACCAATTTTCAGTTTTCAGCGCTGTCACTATTTGAATGACAATTGCATGGTCGTGCGACCTTGTACCCAAACAAAATTGGCATCCTTTTTTTCCCACAAATAGAGCTTTCTTTTGGTGGTATTTGATCACCTCTGCGGTTTTTATTTTTTGCGCTATAAACAAACAAAGAGTGCCGATTTTGAAAAAAGAACAATATTTTTTACTTTTTGCTATAATAAATATTCAAAAATAAAAAAAACAAATGTATTCATCAGTTTAGACCGATATGTATTCTTCTACACATTTTTGGTAAAAAAAATTGCAATCGGCGTATATTGATTGGGTTGCGCAAAAGTTATAGCGCCTACAAACTATAGACATTGGTTTATGGCATTTTTATTTATTTTTTTTTTTTACTGGTAATGGCGGTGATCTGCGATTTCTATTGGGACTGTGATATTGCAGCGGACACGTCGGACGTTTTTGACACTTTTTTGGGACTAATGACATTTATACAGCGATCAGATCTAAAAATAAACACTGATTACTGTATAAAATGTCATTGGCAGGGAAGGGGTTAACACTAAGGGGGCAGTGAAGGGGTTAAATGTGTTCCCTGGGTGTGTTCTAACTGTGGGGGTGCGGGGTTGGCAGGGGCATGGCAGATCTAACTGATCCCAGTGACAGGGATCATTAGATCTGTCATGCCTCCCCTCACAGGACGGGGAACCGTCGTGTTTACATCGGCGGTTCCCCGTTCTGGCTCGCTGTGAGCAGATCGCGGGTCTCTGGCGGACATCGGGTCCTCCCAACCCACAGGCCCGCTAACGCGGCCAGCACGAGCCAAAGGGGAGGACGTCTATTGATGGCCTCCCGGCATTTTAGATCCACGCTGTAGCCGTCAATCGGCTATGGCGCGGATACGAAGTAGTTAACATATCACATTATTGCCAATGATTTTAATTCTGTCTGAATATCCATGCACCTGTACCTCATTGAATGAACCCTATCACTATCCTAATCATGTTAATTGTTGATCACCTGGAGGAGGAGGGTCTATATTTGCATTTAAATGTTGTACTTCTGCACTTTTCTTAATAATGAATAAGCTCATGCTTTGAGTGAAACGCGTCTACCTTTGTCCCTGTATGGCTATTTTTCAATAAATTACAAGCATTTGGAACAATCGTGGAGTGCCGCCATTTATGTTCTGTCTTCAATCCTTAGATGTGACAGCTGCATTTGTTTTCTTCCTTTCTTCTATTTTCACTTGGTGATCAGTAAAGCAGCCCATACATGTAATTGTTTTTTTCGTTCAACCAGCAGGTTGAACGGAAAAAACTGACTTGATTCCTCCATCCATACATTCGATGTGAATGGGGGAATATCAGGAGGAGTGATTTCAGCTGACCTACTTCTTGAAGGTCTCTAAACATGGAAATCTGAAAGTAACAAATCCTCTGCTGTCCTAGAATATTGTGCTATATTGATGCTACTGAGCTATTGTATTCTGACAGCAGGGGGACTTGGCCATCAGAATGCACTGATCAGCATTAGTGGCGCTGACAGAGTGGCAACAAGCCAGCAAATCTACCCTGACCATACATGGATTGTAATTCTGATGGTCCCTTATGAACCAGCCTAATTTCAATCCATGTATGGCTGGCTAAAGTCTGTGGCTGCAGTGTTTGTCCTGCAGCTGTAGCAGTTAGAGGGTTTAGACAAACCACTTAACACTGACAGGGTTGCTTACAATGGTCAGCTTTTATCCATCTATGTTATACATTTATCCCAAAAGGAAAAAAAAATGCTGTAACTACTTATAAAGTGTCAGCTGGAGTCTAGGCGTTTAGCCCCTGTGCATCCAATTTCAAGGCAGGCTGAAATACACTGTGGCTGGACAGGGCTGAAAGCTGTACTGTTTTGTACCCATGTTTAGCTCCGTATGCATTCAGAGCACACGCTATAGAACACATAGGGTCCTAAAAGTGAGTACTACTTTGTACAGCTTTCAATCCTGTTCAGCTGCAGAGTATTTAGCCTGCCATAGACTTTGACAGGCTGTAAGCAGAGGAGCTGGATGCTGCACCTGTGTCTCCTCTGCACAAGATTGGATGCACACAGGCTAAATGGTGAGCAAGTAGCCTTAAGCCCCGTACACACGATGCAAATTTCGGACAGGAATTTCCGTACGACAACCAATCTTTTGATTTTCACACTGTTAACATGGTTCTGATGTTGAATTCGGTTGTACTAGAATTTTTGTATTGTTAGTACGCTCTTCACTATCGACATGAGACTAGGGTTGCCACCTCATCCCTTTAAAACCGAACACACATTAATTACACAGGTTATGTGGGTAATTAAGGTGATAATTAAACTCACTCGGTGCCTTTCCTGTATTTAATTAGCCTCAGAACCTGTGTAGTTCATATGTGTTGGGGTTTAAAGGGATGAGGTGACAACTCTACATGAGACATGCATCCCACAAAAAACGGACATTCTATCGTCCGAAAATCTAAGCGTGTGTACAAGGCTTTAGGCTGGGCTCACACTATTACCGCATGTGGCTCACAGTAGGGGTCCGACACGTCTCCATTCACTGTTTCAGGACCGATTTCAGCCCGAATTTTGGGCTGAATTCAGACCTGAAACGGACCAAAAGGCGCACAGTACCCCTGTGCAAATGTGCACCGGAGCCGCAGCATAGGTATGTGAACCGACTCCATGGAGAGCCGGTCACAATCTCCTGCTATGCGAATTGGATGCAGTGAAACCCGCATCCAATTAGCATAGGTGTGAACCCAGCCTTAAGAGTGTCCCTTTCCATCCTGATGTGTTGCATAACTTCATGTTGTGTTCACACGTGCAGTTGGGGGGGGAGGGGGGGGCGCAAAATCAGGTGGTTGGGCTGTGTCTTTACCTGACTCCCGACTACCCACCTGAACTAGAACATGCAGCTGCTCAGGGCTGTATACATGCCAAGACCGCAATGCACACAGTTTCGGAGCAGTGGCGCAGCAGGGTTAACTTTTGGCGGTGAGGAGGTGATTTGTTGCCTCTTCAGCACCTGTCAAATGCCCTCTAAGGCTGGATTGACAACTATGCATTTTTACTGCTTTTTGCATTTTGCAGATTTGCACTGCAGTCCATTTAATATGGTTTCCTATGGAACACATTCTGTAGTGCAAATCTGCAAAATGCAAAAAGCACTAAAAATGCATAGGTGGGAATCCAGCCTAAGCCCTGGTTCACACTGACAGTGGCAATGAAATTGTACGAGTTCATCTGAACCTGAATCATCCCGACTTGGGGGGGGCAATTTCACAGACATCTGTGTGGGTTGCTGCATAGATGTCTATGGAAATCGCACAACGAGGTCACCAAAAGTAGTACAGAAACTACTTTTGGGAATCGGCGCGGTACCGCAAATGCGATGTCGCACCGATTTGGTTGGCGCCATTGCCGGCAATTGTCGCCGATTTGGCATGCAATCTGACATGCCAAATCGCATGCTAAATCACATCATTGTAAACCTAGGCTGAAAAGCAATCGACTTCGGATTGCTTTTCAGAAGGGCGGCAAGGGTCGCGTACATGTGACAGAGCCCTTTCCGCAGCTCTTTACAAAATAAAGGAAGAAAGTACAGTTACAATACAATTTAATACAAGAGTGTTTAAAGGGCCTCTCACACGAAAACTTACAATTGTAAAAGGAAGGGTCAAGTGATTGAAATGGTTTTAACTATGTAGAATGAGGTGCTGGAGAAGGTAAAGGTACAGTTTCTAGGTGGATGCAGATAGGCCTCCCAGAAGAGATGAGTTTTGGATTGGCTAAAGGTGGACAGAGTAGGAGATAGCTGGACAGATTAGGGTAGGGGCTAGCGGGTAGGGGGTCTTGGGAGGAGCAAAGAAGATGGTTTTGGTGTTGAATTTAAGATGAGGTTGGTGATGTAGCTTTTGGGCAAAGTTGTGGATTGTTTTGTATGTTTGTGTGTTTTTAAATATTTTGAACTTTAATCCATTGGGTGAGCTGAGGGATTGGCAGAGAGGGTTGGTGGACATTGAACGATTGGTAAGGTGGGTGAGTCTGGCAACAGCATTCATAATAGCATGAAGAAGGGATAGCCATGAAAGACTAAAGGGGGGGGGGGGGTTATATGTTTGCATTGGAAGGGGGGTATATTTGATTGCGGGGAAGAAGAGATGTGTATTCTTGACCTCTGCACTGTGCATTACATACTACTGACCCTGCACTCATTCTAATCACCTCTGCACTCTGAGTTACTTAAAGTGTTATTAAACCCACAACAGTAAAATCAGTGTGTATATGCAGAAAAGCATGCTTGTTATACTCACTGTGGAGGTTAATTCTCCGCATTGTGTAAAAAGGCTGTTTGATCCTATCTTCTCTGATCATTCCCTTCTTCGACTGTCCCCAATCTTTCTCCTGATAAGAGAGAGCCTTTGGACCCACTCTGCACATGCTCAGTTTGGTGTGTATTGCTAGAGAGTTTTTTTTTTCTTGGGAGACTGCATGTGATTGGCACAGGGCCAGTCAGCACTGTCCAGTCAGAGGGTCAGGGGTCCTGCAGCCTCATAGGACAGTCAGAGGAGAATGAAAAAGGTTCCTACAAGCTTTAACCAGATACTGATAGAAGTCATTAGACTGCTATATACTGCTGATGAGAAAAGGTATTTAGCAGTTTATATTTACTAAAATAATTGCATTTCCATGTTATGTGTAATGTGGGAGACCAGATATAGTGAATGCAGGCTCCTGGGTTTAGTAAGACTTGAATACTGACCTGTTAAGGTGGAACTTTAAGGTAAAATTAAAAATTATCTGACAGGCAGGAATTTTAATGCAGAAGAGACATGCTTTGACATACCTGCCTGTCCACCCAATGCCGAATGTGACCGAACTCTCACGCAAGCGCTGGAATGACATCATTCCTGCCAAGCCAACAAAAGTAATAAAACTCACACCGCTCCAGGCTGCTGGGGTCCAGGTGATCACCATCCAAGCTTCCACATGCACAGGTGCTGCTCTGCATCAATAATGAATGAAAGGAAATGCTGGATGCCCGCACACCATGCAACACCTTTATTAATACTTCAATAAAAAAAATCCATGTAGTCACATCATACAGGATCACAGTATGGTGGGGAGACTGGCTAACGCATTTCACACCAAGATATGGTGCTTAATCATATCCATAAAGGTGTTGCATGGAGTGTGAGCATTTCCTTTCATTCATCTAAGCCAACAAAGGCATTACTTACTACTGACCTCTGAACTCTGCATTACATATTACTGACCTCTGGACTCTCCATTACATACCTCAGACCCCTGCACCTTGTGCTACTTACTTTTAAAATCAAATGAATAAAAGGGGTGGGCCAGAGACAGCTAGGGCTAGAAGATGCTGAACATCCTAATTTCAGGAAATGAGGCAGGCTCCTGCTGACTTTGCTTCAGCTTCTATTGCATACTGCAGGAAGCTCAGAGTGTGCAGTGGAATAAGGAGTTAACAATTTCATTAGGGGAAGGACACCTGTGTAATTGCGCAATACTAAAGGTAATACTGGAGTACAGCTTTAAATTATACAAGCTAGAGTGCAGATCACATTTTTCTGCATGCTGTTACAAGTGAAGGGCCATGATCTGATCACTCGGAAATGAGCTGAGACAGCATAGAAGAGCTGCTTACTATTTGAGATAGGCTTGGTTTACTTGGTGAACACTAGTTTAATATCAGATGCATGGTTTTAGTAGTAATTATTTGCATTAAGAATGCTGTGTTGTGAAGTGCAATGAGAAGATCCTTGGTTCTGTCAGCTGGGTCATAGAACTATCAGTGACATAGCTGCTGGTGGTTGCCAGGGAGTAAAAAGCTTTTCCCATTTCTACACAAAATATGAACATTCTCAGATAATGAGATGGAAGCCCTTACTGGCCCAATCATCAACAATTATTACAAATGATGCTCATATCAGGCCAATTTCCTCCCTAGTGGTAATGTTCTTAAGTGATGTGCATGACAGGACCATGCATTATCTCTAATCACCAACAATTGAAATCTATCCATATGCATTGTTATCAGTCGCAGACACGGCTCATAAAGATCCCATCTGGTATTACATTCAGTAAGAAGAAAAGCTGTCAGTAACATGATACAACCTCAAAGCTCTACAATAATTGCAAATTGTAGGTAAGTGTTTCTCAGCTTGGATGGAAAAGAAGTGTTGAGGAGTCTGGAACCCGCTTCCCCCACAGCCTTCTGGGATACATCACAGGTTCCAGAAGACATATTGTGCTAGTATGTATTACACACTAGCACATTATGGAATATTTACCTTAGAACGTAGCTCTCCCGCACTGTGCTCTCAACACTGAGAGGGCTGACATCTTCTCCGAGTCTCTTCCGGGTTTGCATGCTCTGGCTGTGTGATTGGCCAGAGCCGCGATAATGTCACTCCCGCGTGTGCACGTGGGAGTCCTCAGTTCCAGCGCAAAGCTCAGAAGTTTAGGCACGGTATGCTGTACCTCTAGGTCCTGACAGGAATGGGCTCAACTATAGAAGCTAACCGAAGTCAAGGTATGCGGCCGTAGAATTTCGCCATCATTTCAGGCGAAACACTAAAAAAATGGACGTCCATTCGGATATTATTCCGAATGGACATCCATTTTACTTATAGAGGATTTACACGTGGTAAATCCTCTATAAGTGGGACGTACGTCGGTCACTGTAGTGGTTGTGTACGTGAGATTTCCATGTCGTATGGCACGGATTTGAAGACTCGAAACGCGACCTTGACTCCTGAGGGTGCACGTGTGCGCCCTCACTGTAATAGCGCCGAGACCGGTTAGTGTGTCGGTCT
>BLSH010378675.1:1353540-1368439 GCA_018402905.1 Glandirana rugosa | reverse complement strand
TATCTTTGGGGTCATCTGAAGGCAATTGTCTATGCTGTGAAGATACGAGATGTGCAGCACCTGAAACTACGGATACTGGAAGCCTGTGCTAGCATTTCTCCTGCGGCATTGCTATCAGTGTGTGAAGAGTGGGAGAAGAGGGTTGCATTGACAATCCAACACAATGGGCAGCACATTGAACACATTTTATAAGTGGTCAGAAACTTGTAAATAACTCATGAAAGAATAAAGTTACGTTAAAACCAAGCACACCATTGTTTTTCTTGTTAAAATCCCAATAAGTTTGATGTGTCACATGACCCTCTTCCTATTGAAAAAACAAAAGTTGGATTCAAAATGGCCGACTTCAAAATGGCCACCATGGTCACCACCCATCTTGAAAAGTTTCCCCCCTCACATATACGAATGTGCCACAAACAGGAAGTTAATATCACCAACCATTCCCATTTTATTAAGGTGTATCCATATAAATGGCCCACCCTGTAGACTTACCTGTAGTTTAAAGTGGTTGTCATGACTTGACAACCACTTTAAGGTGCAATTGAAAAGTAATGGCAAAGTATCCGCATACACTACACATTCTTGTACTTGGTGTTAACACACACACACACAGAAGTGTAGATACCGTTTTAATTACTTTTTTAATTGCTTTTTTTTTTTTTTTTTTACATATCTGCCTGGAGCCTAGCTTTAATATAAAACATATGCAACTCTTTTCACCAATAGATAACACCATGGCATATGGCAAAAATATAAGCTTGTGTTCCCATGGCAGGAACAAATACTTGTCCATACATACACCCTTCAGCACCAGACAGGTGCTTAAGAGGTGGCCCTAAAAAATATTGGACCTATCTCTAAATATATTATTATATAACTGACTGGTACATTAGTACCCTAAATATTGGTGGATAAACAGATGTGAACTTGATATAAAGGATCTTAGACATAAATCAGCCAAATTACTAGTTGTGTGGGTTTTAATTTTACTCTTCCCCAGTTATTTCCAAGCAAAGTTCATCCCAAGGTTATGTGATCTCCCTGTAGTACGTGGGAGTATACTTTCAGGTTGGCACTTGTAATCTAGTAAAAATCCAGTTTTACTGGGTAAGGAGAGAGAGCAAGCAATGTAGCAAGTCAGGCAGACAGAGCGATTTGCAATGCAAGTCACTATTGCTGCGGAATTCCTGATTGAATTACTGATCAATGCCTACATGGTTTGAAATCAGGGAGTGCTTGCATGAGAGGTGTTTTCTTGCTGGTTAAGCACATGTTGTTAGTTTGAGTTTCATAGTGAGACTGCAGATTAATTTTAAAGTGTCACTAAACCCATATCAAAAAAACTCAAAAATGGAGCATTACATCCTGTTTATACTCACTCAGCCACTGAGATTCATTTTCTGTATTCTGCAAAAAACTTGGTTGGTCCTGCTGTTCTCTATCTATCCCTTCTGTCCATGTCCCCAATTCAGCTAGGGATTTTGCAGAGCAGTGTTGGCAGCTCTGCACACACTCGGTTTTCAGTGAGCGTTTTCTCCCTATCACATCTGAGCAGCTATAGAGTCATACATGTGGGCGTATACACAGTGGTAAATGACAGGCCCCTCCCTACCTTCTTCTCCATGCCCACTAACCAGCTAAACACAATAGGGGTGGGATATTACATGTAGATTGATGGAGGCTTCACCTCCCTCTTCTTCTAAGACACAGGCTGGAGGGGCATGACACAGCCTAAGACTGGCAGAAATCTGCCCAAACCATGCTATTGCCAAAAAATAATAAAGATTTGATTTTAAATGTATATTTGTATGACAATTTAAACCAGTTTATTGAGATTATTTATTTTTACTCTGTATTCCAAAGGCTGTTTTCTTTATTTTGAACATGTGACAAGCAGCAGAGGACTAGAAGCTACTCCTGCTTATGTTTCCCTGCAGACAGGCTGGGGGAGAGCTGGGCCATGTGATAGCTTTATATTGATTAATAAAAAGGTACTTAGATGTTTTGTTTTTGTAGCCAGGTTTCATACTCCTGTCAATAGTGATGCTCCTGCTTTCAGATATAATGCAGCTGTTTCCCTCTAGTGCCTGTGAACTATTCTGTGACTTCAAACAAGTAGCCAGAGACGTGCACTGTGGGGTTGTATTTTGCTGTTGAGGATTTGCCATCTAGCTGTGTTGCAGGAGAACTACATTTCCCATCTAGCTGTGCAGCAGGAAAGGGTTCTTGGGAGAAGTGGTGCCTTGTGGGAGAGATTATTTGAGCAGAGGGCTGGGCCTAGAGAGCTCTCTCTGGATAGCAGAGATTGATCAAGCAGGACCCTGTGTGAATGGTGACGGGATCGCGACCTACTCACACCATTCTCGCAGTTGAACGATTTGCAGCACTACAGCGTGCAACCAGGAAGACCTGCTCTGTGCCAGCAGAGCCTGTTCCTGACTCCTGCAGACAGTTGAACGATCGATATGGGAGAACCGCGGAGAGATGCGGTGGAAGCCGTTCTTAGGAGCCAGAGAGCTGGAGAGGACATCACCATCATCTCCATCCTTGTCATCATCTTCATCCGCAGCAGCGGACTCATCTCCTTCATCTATTGGTCCTGTGGGGTGAGCAGGCGTAAGCCCATTACTGCAGCACTGTGTACACATTGCCTGCTTAAACAGTTTCACCTTAGTCAGAGCCTAGATTCCTGCAGTGCACTTCTGGTAGACCTTTTTATGGTATTGCAGCTGCAGTTGAGATTTACCATTTAAACTACAGTGCTGGCTGAAGATCATTGGAACTTTTCATCAAAGAACTTTGAGTTATCATAGCTCCTGTCTGTTTCCTCTCCTGCTATTGGCTATCATTATTAACTAAGTCAGTTATAAGTCACATCCACCTAAGAAATCTCTGTATTAGAACAGGTTGAATTATTGGTATCTGTTGCCTATTGGTCTACCTTATTATTTACAGTCCTCTGGTTTAGGCCTGTTTATAGATTATCCAACTGATATTTTTGCGTTTCATTCATTCCTTTTGGCGGCTGCCAGGGGAGTGGGTAGTACAGAGTGGTCTGACGAACAACAGTCATTCCCCTGCTCTCCTGTGTTCCACTCTCATGTACAGCAAACAAATCTATATTGGTTTTCTGGTGTTGAACTGTAGAGTATAAGAATTACAGTATATTGTTTTTGTGAATTATCTGCATCACATTAGTGATTTTGTTTGTTAAATTCAGAGTTCCTCTTAATCCAAAATATTTTATTAAATACCATTGATTTTCTCAACCTGTGTGACTTTTTACTGTATCTTATTGAAAGGGGAATTTTACCATGAGTGAACCCAGTGTGTCAGGGGTGGAGGAGGACCCTCAGAGTTGGGGAAACCAAGGGGGGAATGACTTATCATGCGACCCTCAGGGGGGCAGTGCTACATTTTTTTTTACTAAATTAATTACAGTGCCATCATCCATATACAAAAATATAATGGACAATGTAAATTAAACAGTGTGTGCTTAGTATCACAGAAAAAAAAATCTGTAAGGTGAACTTACACTGGACCCCCTCCTCATTCCCCCTGGTCCCGCTGACCTGGAGCCCGGAGATCAACTGCTAGGAGACCTCGTATAGCCGCCTCACTGGTCTGGGGCTTAGAAATCCCTTTGGCTTAAAGCAGTTGTCTACCCTCTATACACATTTTTACCTACAGGTAAGCCTATAATGAGGCTTTCCTGTAGGTAAAATGAATATCTCCTAAACCTATACGGTTTAGGAGATATTCCACTTGCATGCAGCCACTGACATCACGGCACATGCGCAGTAATGGTCCGGCGAAGGCCCGGCAAATAGCGCCGGACCTTGCCGGAAAGTCCGCCGGAACAATAGGTTCCCGCACGCATGTGCAGGAGTGACGTCTCGGGGCTCTGGCCACTCACAGCGCCGGAGCTGAGAACCCGGAAGAATCCCCACAGGGAAGATGTCCGCTCCCCCTGCGGGGACCGGGCAGCCCTGCGAGAGCTCCGTTCTGAGGTATTTCATAATGAGCTAGTATGCATACTAGCTCATTATGCCTTTCTCTTGCAGGTTTTTTTTTTTGCTAGGGTAGACAACCGCTTTAATCTCCTAAACGTACCTCATAAGAAGGTATGTATAGGAGCATTCTAATTGGTCGGCACCGTCACATGGGTGGTGCCGACCAAATCAGAACATGCGTAGCCTGTCACCGCAGGCAAAAAGGAGAGAAAACTGCATGGATTTAAAATCCCCGGACTGGTAAATTGGCAATACGATCTGTCAGAACCGGTGATCGCCGGACTCCAGGTTAGCGGGACCGGGTGCGATGGGGAGGGTGTCCAGTGTAAGTTCACCTTATTTTCTGTAAAGGTGAACTTACACTTTAAAGTGTTGCTAAGCCCAGGACCCTGCATTCACTATATCTGGTCTCCCATAGTACACAGAACATGGAAATGCAATCATTTTCGTAAATATAAACTGCTAAATACCTTTTCTCATCAGCAGAATATAGCAGCGCCTGGTTAAAGCTTGTAGGAGGAGTTTTCATTTTGCTCTGACTGTCCTATAAGGCTGCAGAACCCCTGACCCGTTGTCTGGACAGTGCTGATTGGCCCTGTGCTAAACACATGCACTCTCCCAAGAAAAAAAAAACTTTCTAGGAATACACACCAAACTGAGCATGCGCAGAATGACTCCAATCCTCAAGCTAGTTAGATGCCAAAATATGGGCCATACATCCTTTAGATCCACACTTGACCAATTTGGTCCGATTGCAAAACCCCAGCTATTATGGTTTCTTATTAACTACACATGATGGTCTACCAAGTCTGGTTCTTAATGGGAACACAATATATTGTTATGTTTTTATGTGATGATGCTACCATTTTGTTATATTTGATACAAAATGTAATATTTTATTGCTTCATTTGCATGTATTGAGATACATTATATACAGATAATACATTTATTTTCTCCATACCTCTTGTGTTTGACTGGCCACTTTAGACGCATGCTTTATTCAAAGTCCCAAACCTCCTTTTATATGCTGTGCAGCAATAGGGATGGAGGCTTGAATGCCTCATTTAAAGTCCCAAACCTTCCTTTTACTATACCAATCCTCTTATCAGGAGAAGGATTTGGGGACAGTGGAAGAAAGGGAAGATCAGAGAAAACAGGATCAAACAGCCTTTTTACACAATGCAGAGGGTTAACCCCTTAGGTTCCACAGTGAGTATAACAAGCATGCTTTACTGCATATACAGACTGATTTTACTGTTGTGGGTTTAGTAACAAGTCAAGAGATGCATAAGGCGCACAGCCTCCATGCACAGTACTACACTTGCTAAAGACTTCTTGCTGTCTTTTATATACCTGGTGCCACAGATTTTTCATTATATAAAATGTTTTTGCAACCAGAAATCAGATTCAACCTGACCTTAAGGCCTCATACACATGGACGTTTTTTACAGCCGCATTTTTGAGCGTTTTTTTGCAGCCCTCCATGTTATTCAATGGCCCCATACAAACGCTGGCGTTTTTGAGCTGTAGATAGCGTCAGCGTTTGAGCTGAATGCAAAACCCATGGCCAGCGCATTCTGAAACTGCAGCGCTAGAGCGTTTTTGACGTTGAGCCGGCAAAACGCTCACTAACGCGCATTAACGCCGTAGTGACGTTAACCGGCGTTTTTAGTGCTGGCGTTTTCAGGTTCAAAAATAGCAGAGGGATGTCTTTTCAAACAAAACGTGACGTAGCGCTGCCGCTCAATAACGCGCGTTAGCGCCAATGCAAGACGCCGATGAAATTGACGCCGATTTTTTCCTGACGTCGGTCCCGACATTACAACTCGTTTTGTTAATAAACCCGTGTGTATGAGGCCTAAAAATTTTAATGTGATAAGGCAACAAGAGGGAGGAAGGGATACTGCAAATCTGTGAGGTGCTCTCTGGATTCTAGCTGCAGTAAATTACAGGAAACTAAGATTAGACTAAATAAACTAAGCGGAAAAATATAAAATGAATAATAATAAAGAATGTTAACAATCTCCTGAGATTATCTATATTTTGTACCTGCACATTCCACAATCTGATTGTAAATGAGGACTGCTAACCGTGCATCCAAAGACAAAATGTACAGTTTGTTGTATAGTATTTTTAACATTGACCTTGTGAATATGGCAAAATAGTGTTTCTTTTGATAGAAATGGTGACTCCCAAACCAGTTAGACTGGCCTGTCACACCCACGGCTGACAGCTCTGGTTATTCCCAAGGTATCCTAAATATAGTAATTACGTTACCCGGCAGACAGCCATGCTGGATCATTGCAGCTTCTCAGATGGACACAGAGTTTTATAATGAGCATGCACTGGGCAGAGTCACTAATACTTATTTCTCATACACATTAACAGCAGTGAATAAGCTTTTCTATCACAGTTCTGAGGAATGTGGGCTTACGGGTGGTACCAGAAGTCGGGTTTTTAACTGGAACAAAACTGTCATGTGCTGCACATGAATTTTTGTACTGCTGCGGTTCAGATGACAAATGTATGAAGAATGTGGGCAGGAATTAAAGGCACAAGGTCTGCTGTATAAAACTTGTGCAAAGAGTCGTGGAGGCGATGTTAATGTCAGTCATTTATTTATTTGAAACCAGTAAAAAGTAAATGCAGATTTTTTCTGCTAAGCGCATTTTGCATTTAGAGCAGCCTTTTTTAACCTTTTCAACACCGAGGAACCCTTGAAATAATTCTCCGGTCTCGGGGAACCCCTGCTAAAAATTAAAAATCTACAACTCCTCATACATTAGTGATGGTCTGTGGGAAGAATGCTCCTTACACTTGTTGTCACTGGGAAGAATTACCCCTTACAGATGGCTAAAAAGACCAATGATGTCATTGGCAATTTATTTGAGAGTTAGAAATTGACCATTGCTCAAGGAACCCCTAGCAACCTCTGGAGGAACCCTAGTTGAGAAACCCTGATTCAGAGTGACGTCAGTTGTTTTTGCAGCACTACAGAATTTCAACAAAGTTTAGGCCCCTTTCACACTGATCAGTTTTTCTTCCGATTTTGCCTTACGAAAATAGGAAGAAAAATGGATGGCCATTAAATCCTTTGGAGCTCTTCACACCAGTTAATTGTGGGACAGTTGCGTTTTTAAAAGTCCTGCATGCTGCATTTTTAGTGTATGTTCGGTAAAAAAAAAAAAAAAAAACACACCAAAAATGCACCTCCCCATTGAAATGCATAGAAAACGCTGCAAAAACGCATTAAAAAACGCACCTCAAATGCGTTTTGGTGCATTTTTGGAGTCACGTGTCCTTTTTTTCACAGGTGCAAAACACATGAGAAGCATGGCAAAAATGCATATGCGTTTTTTGCAGTGTGAAAGCAGCCTTAGTGCAGGCTTCTAATTCATGGAATAATCATGGCTATGATATCAGTACAGTGCAACGTGAGTTTTTCCAACAACAATCGGAAAAAAGTGCTAAAATGAAATGAAGACATACCAGAGCCCAAACACAAAAAAATGTTCCTGGTTTTTTTTTTGTGTATATATATACACACACACATATACAGTGCCTTAAAAAAGTATTCATACCCCTTGAAGTTTTCCACATTTTGTCATGTTACAACCAAAAACGTAAATGTGTTTTATTGGGATTTTATGTGATAGACCAACACAAAGTGTCACATAATTGTGAAGTGGAAGGAAAATGATAAATCCTTTTCAAAATGTTTTACAAATAAATATCTGAAATAAGTGGTGTGCATTTGTATTCAACCCCCTTTACTCCGATACCCCTAACTAAAATCTAGGGGAACCAATTGCCTTCAGAAGTCACCTAAATTGTAAACAGTGTCCATCTGAGTGTAATTTAATCTCAGTATAAATACAGCTGTTCTGTGAAGCCCTCAGAGGATTGTTAGAGAATCTTAGTGAACAAAGAGCATCATAAAGGCCAAGGAACAGACAGGTCAGGGATAAAGTTGTGGAGAAGTTTAAAGTAGGGTTAGTTCATAAAAAAAAAAGTATCCCAAGCTTTGAACATCTCACGGAGCACTGTTCAATTCATCATCAGAAAATGGAAAGAGTATGGCACAACTGCAAACCTACTAAGACATGGCTGTCCACCTAAACTGACAGGCCAGGCAAGGAGAGCATCAGTCAGAGAAGCAGCCAAGAGGTCCATGGTAACTCTGGAGGAGCTGCAGAGATCCACAGCTCAGGTGAGAGAATCTGTCCAGAGGACAAGTATTAGTTATGCTCTCCACAAATCTGGGCTTTATGGAAGAGTGGCAAGAAGAAAGCCATTTTTGAAAGAAAGCCATAAGAAGTCCCGTTTGCGAGAAGCCATGTGGGGGACACAGCAAACGTGTGGAAGAAGGTGCTCTGGTCAGAGGAGACCAAAATTGAACATTTTTGGCCTAAAAGCAAAACGTTATGTGTGGCGGAAAACTAACACTTCACATCACCCTGAACACACCATCCCCACCGTGAAACATGGCGGTGTCAGCATCATGTTGTGGGGATGCTTTTCTTCAGCAGGGACAGGGAAACTGGTCAGAGTTGATGGGAAGGTGGATGGAGCCAAATACAAGGCAATCTTAGAAGAAAACCTGTTAGAGTCTGCAAAATACTTTTTGGGGCAGAGATTCACCTTCCAGCAGGACAACAACCCTAAACATACAGCCAGAGCTACAATGGAATGGTTTAGATCAAAGCATAGTCATATGTTAGAATGGCCCAGTCAAAGTCCAGACCTAAATCCAATTGAGAATCTGTGGCAAGACTTGGAAATTGCTGTGCACAGATGCTCTCCATCCAATATGACAGAGCTTGAGCTACTTTGCAAAGAAGAATGGGCAAAAATGTCACTCTCTAGAGGTGTAAAGCTGGTAGAGACATCCCCAAAAAGACTTGCAGCTGTAATTGCAGCAAAAGGCAGTTCTACAAAGTATTGACTCGGGGGGCTGAATACAAATGTACGCCACACTTTTCAGATATTTATTTGTAAAGAATTTGGAAAAGCATTTATCATTTTCCTTCCACTTCACAATTATGTGCCACTTTGTATTGGTCTATCACATAAAATCTCAATAAATAATATTTCCGTTTTTGGTTGTAACATGACAAAATGTGGAACATTTCGAGGGGTATGAATACTTCTTTAAGTCACTGTAGCACTGTAGTTCATTTGGCTTTAGTCAATGTTCTGGAAGTGCAGCAATGTCATCTTCTCTCTTTAATGATTTTATTACTACACTGTATCCATGCCATTGGCAACAATGGCATCCCTGGGCACCTAGATTGAATTGTGCATCTTGTAAAATCTCATGAGGAAAAGTGAATGCAGCTGTTCCCCGAATTTTTACTTCTCTTCTCTTTGATGTCCCTTCTTTTTTCCCTTTCCTGCTGCACTCCCTTATGGTCCTTTCACACAGGCTTTGTCCATATCGTTCAGCATGTAATTCATGAACAGATTCCCTGCTGTATCAGAGAAGAATGGGACAGATGTCACACGCTTACGTTTATGTCCACCTGCCCATAGATTTGTATGGAGCTTCATGTCCTCCTAAAAAGCTGACAGGCAGACCTGATCCTGATCTGAAAGCCCATGTGAAATGACCCTAAGGCTAGACTTAGACGTGCAGCCTAATTGATGCGCCTCTGAAAAGCGATCCTCATTCAGATCAAGCTTCAAAGGCAATTTGAGGTGATGAGGAGGCAATATTATGTCTCCTCACTGGCTGCTTTAAACCCCATAAATACTGCACCACAGTGCTGCAACTGGTGCTATACACACTCTCCTTACCCCTTCTTGATGGTGACCTGCATTGTCAGTCACCATGTGCACACTCTAATTATACATATATACCCTTGTATAGCACCCACCACACCATTCCTCTGTGTTGCACTCCTGTAGGTCCCTGCCTTCTTTCATCTCCTTCACATTGTCCTCATTATATTTCACAGAAGCAATTGGATGCACTATTCCTCCTGTATACCTATGACAGTGTTTTTGTGCTGGTGTGGGTATCGCGGGATCCCACTTCCTCAGCTCCTGGGATGACGCTCGTGCCGGGCCCCTGGCTCTCGCTGCTTCACTAGGCGGTGTTAGCAGTCGTGTTAGGTAATATGGGTGCTGTGTGATTGTTGTCTCCCCCATTTTGACTGTGTTTTTGGCATAATAACATATATATTTGATAATTAATTTTTGCAGACCCACGTTGATGTAATTCCTATGGCTCCTGACGAGTGGCTACGTTCACGAAATGCGTAGAGCCTTGCATATATGTGAATACATCTATCAATTCTACTATATCATTGTACCCATACTGTTTATGCCTTATTGAGGTTAGACAGTCATTATACATGTTGCTACTATACTGATGAAATGCTGGAACTAATATGTCTATGGTATTATCTGTACTGTCACACCCCTTGGTACCAATAAACATTTTACTCTATTACTTTGACCGCAATCCCTCATTTAAAGTCCCGACCCCTCCTTTTGTTCACAGTGCTGCAACTGCGTGCAGTGCATTTGCGGCGTGCCCCCATTTGCTTGAATGGGTCCCATTCAGCATTGGTACTGCCCTCCCAACGTGACAGGAAGGATACATTTTGCCATGGGTATGAAGCAAAGCATCGCAAACAGGGCAAGTGAACATCACGTCCACTGCCTTTGCAGCTTTGGGGGGGGCAGTTGGGGGTAGCTAAAAAAGAAGCTCAATCACATGTATTTAACTCCCCCAACTGCAAGTCTAAATGAGCCCTTAGAGTTAGGGCAGCACTATTCTGACCCCTGGCTTCTCGGACCTGTCCCAGGCTAGAGAAGACAGTTGCCTAAATGGATGCACAAAACTAACTTGCAGTACTACTGCATCCACCTCACCTTATAGGGCGTTTCCTTCCTTATGCCAAATAAAAATAAGCTTATACTTGGACATTACTTTTATTTAAAATCCAATTTAGATTAGTTCTTTTTTTTTTTTTTTTTTTTTGTTCTTAACCCATAAAAACTGCAATGCCATAGATTTTATAATATGACTGAATACGGTATTTAAAATAAACTGAAGCAAAGACACTCTCTAACTGAGGTTAGAGAATGGAATTACAAAATGTAATAAACCTCTGAACAAACATGCAGTGACGGTTGAAATATGTTTGTTTTTTGGATTATAACGTAATCTGGACATCACTCACAGCGACAACTGCAATAGAGGCGCTCAGTAAAAGACATGGGGCACACAGTAAAAGACATGGGGCATTCAGAAAGAGACCTGGGGCATTCAGAAAGAGACCTGGGCACTCAGTAAAAGACATGGGGCATTCAGAAAAAGACCTGGGGCATTCAGAAAGAGACCTGGGGCTCTCTGTAAAAGACATGGGGCACTTAGTAAAAGACATGGGGCACTCAGTAAAAGACCTGGGGTACTCAGAAAGAGACCTAGGACACTCAGTAAAAGACATGGGGCATTCAGAAAGAGACCAGGGGCACTCAGTAAAAGACATAGGGCATTCAGTAAAAAACATGGGGCACTCAGTAAAAGACATGGGGCACTCAGTAAAAGACATGGGACATTCAGAAAGAGACCTGGGGCATTCAGAAAGAGACCCAGGTCATTCAGAAAGAGACCCGGGTCATTCAGAAAGAGACCTGGGGCATTCAGAAAGAGACCTGGGGCACTCAGTAAAAGACATGGGGCACTCAATAAAAGATATGGGGTACTCAGAAAGAGGCCTGGGGCACTCAGTAAAAGACATGGGGCATTCAGAAAGAGACATGGGGCATTCAGAAAGAGACATGGGGCACTCAGTAAAAGACACGGGGCACCCAGTAAAAGACCCGGGGCACTCAGTAAGAGATCTGGGGCATTCAGTAAAAGACATGGGGCACTCAGTAAGAGATCTGGGGCATTCAGTAAAAGACATGGGGCACTCAGTAAAAGACCAGGGGCACTCACTAAGAGACCTGGGGAACTCAGAATTAGACCTGGGGCGCTCAGTAAAGGACATGTGGCACTCGGTAAAAGACACGGGGCACTCAGTAAGAGATCTGGGGCATTCAGTAAAAGACATGGGGCACTCAGTAAGAGATCTGGGGCATTCAGTAAAAGTCATGGGACACTCAGTAAAAGACTCTGGGCACTCAGTAAGAGATCTGGGGCATTCAGTAAAAGACATGGGGCACTCAGTAAGAGATCTGGGGCATTCAGTAAAAGACATGGTAAAAGTAAAAGACCTGGAGAACTCAGAATAAGACCTGGGGTGCTCAGTAAGAGACCTGGGGTGCTCAGTAAAGGACATGAGGCACTCAGTAAGAGAACTAGGAAACTCAGTAAACGATCTGGGGTGTTTAGTAAGAGACCTGGGGTACTCAGTAAGAAATCTGGGGCGTTCGCTAAGGGACCTGGGTAACTCAGAAAGAGACCTGGAGTGCTCAGTAAGAGACATGGAGCACGCAAAAAGAGACCTGGCAGTGGTGGCCGGTCAATAAGGGGCACTTGGGCGCCGCCTCCCTGCTGGGAAAGGAAGAAAAAAAAAAGAGTCAGCCTGACTCCCTAAAGGAGGCGCCGGTATATTGATTTTTTTTTTAGGCTCCTTGCTGTCTGCTGACAGCAAGTAATGAGCCTATTGGTCAGTCATCCAAGTCTAGGTATGTGCGCCAAAGAAGCACACCTACCTACACTTATTGGCTGCCCAGAGCCAGTGACTGACTGTGATTGGTGCAGTAGGCGGGACTGTGGCGGACGTGCTGGCGGCTGTGATGACTCGCGCAGGCGCAGCACAGTCCGGCCTCCTTGCCTCATGCGGTGCTCTTCTGTCCCGGCCGGTCTCCTGAGCTCCCGAGTCCCGTGACTGCCAGCCTCCACAGTGACTGGGCCTCCCGACCAGTGACACCACTCCAGTGACTCCAGTGACTCCTCTACTCGAGTCCAGTGGCAGTCTCCGTCCATCCTCCTCTCCTCATCAGTGACAGCCACAGGAGCCGAGAGCCCTCCTCAGCCAAGCCCAGCCGACCACACAAGCCCCTGCCTGTCCTGAATCCAGGCCTGAACTGTACTCAGCCAATATAGCCATGCCAGCCCTGAAGACTGAAGTTGAACTTGAAGCCAAGCCACCAGTGCTAGCCTGCCAGGTATGGGGGGATGGTAATTTGAAGATGAGGTGATGAATGATTATGATCGAATGTACCTGTGTACTGGCTACAATACCTGTGTACTGGCTCCCTGTATACTGGCTACAATACCTGTGTACTAGCTCCCTGTGTACTGTCTACAATACCTGTGTACTGGCTCCCTGTCCCCTGTGTACTGGCTACAATACCTGTGTACTGGCTCACTGTCCCCTGCGTACTGCCTACAATACCTGTGTACTGGTTCCCTGTCACCTGTGTACTGCCCACAATACCTGTGTACTGGTTCCCTGTCCCCTGTGTACTGCCTACAATACCTGTGTACTGGATCCCTGTGTACTGGCTACAATACCTGTGTACTGGCTCCCTGTGTACTGGCTACAATACCTGTGTACTGGCTCCCTGTCCCCTGTGTACTGGCTACAATATCTGTGTACTGGCTCCCTGTCCCCTGTGTACTGCCTACAATACCTGTCTACTAGCTCCCTGTCCCCTGTGTACTGCCTACAATACCTTTGTACTGGCTCCCTGTCCCCTGTGTACTGCCTACAATACCTGTGTACTGGCTCCCTGTCCCCTGTGTACTGCCTACAATACCTGTGTTCTGGCTACAATACCTGTGTACTGGCTCCCTGTGTACTGGCTACAATACCTGTGTATTGGCTACAATACCTGTGTACTGGCTCCCTGTGTACTCGCTACAATACCTGTGTATTGGCTTCCTGTGTACTGGCTACAATACCTGTGTACTGGCTACCTGTGCACTGGCTACAATACCTGTGTACTGGCTACAATACCTGTGACCTGGCTACCTGTGTATTGGCTGCATACTGTGTTACTGGCTGCAATATACCCCACCTGTGATGTTGAACTGTATACTGTGTTCTGTGATATTGAGCTGTATACTCCTGACACAATATGTGGAATACAGGGGACGGAGTGGGTGGATTCTATAAGGGGTGGCCCTTATGAGAAGTAGGGGGGGTCAAAAAGGAAGGGCGGTTCCTGGTGCCCCCCACCCATCCTAAAAATTCACCAGCCGCCACTGAGACCTGAGGTGCTCAGTAAGAGACCTTGGACATGTTTCTGGAGTACCATGGTCAAGCAAATCCCCTGGATTCACAAACTGTTAGGGCTCATGTACACAGGACAGTTGAAAACCTATTCTGAACACTGGAAACTTGAAAGCTGGAAACCGACAGTGAAAACGTTAGTTTTACAGCTTTTACTTACTGAGTTTATGCAAGTTTAGCAGCAGTTATGAGCGTTTGAGGTTAGAAGCGTTTTTAAAGATCAGGAGATCCTCCCAAATGTCCACAATGCTAGAAAAACAAGTAAATTATTAAAGTGGTTGTCAACCCGTGACAACCACTTTAACCTACGGGTAAGCCTATGATAAGGCTTACCTGTAGGTGCCCTGCAAATCTCCCAAACCTGCACGGTTCAGGAGATATGCAGTGTTCTGGATGTGGGTGAATGGACGTTTGCTTCGGACGCTGCAGGTCACGACAGGGGACATGACCGCCACAGGTAGAAGACGGAAGAAGGAAGGCCTCGGCGCTGAGGTCGAGACACTGACCGGCCTCAACGCACTGCAGTGAGGGGGCGTACGCGCACACTCGGTGGTCAGTGCCGTGTTAGAGTCACCTCTTTGCCGTGCCTCCGGCAAATAAGTGACGTGTACACGGCTTTACTGTAGCCGTGTAGGTCTTGTGACGTATAGAGGACTTGGCACGTCCAAACCCTCTAAACGTCCCGTGGAT
>BLSH010378675.1:1301608-1326404 GCA_018402905.1 Glandirana rugosa | reverse complement strand
TCCCTTCTAATCTAACCTGTGTATCCCCTGTGTACCCTGGACATGTCTCTGGGCCTCCATCCTTTCCTATCTAACCATTGTATCCTCTGTGCACCCTGGACATGTCTCCAGGCCTCCATCCCTTTTAATCTAACCCATGTATCCTCTGTGTACCCTGGACATGTCTCTGGGCCTCAACGCATTCTTATCTAACCCATGTATCCTCTGTGTACCCTGGATATGTCTCTGGGCCTCCATCCCTTTTAATCTTACAGTGCAAGGGGGAATTCTGCAAACCCTGATGTAAAGGGGAACACTGATGTAAAGGGCAATGCTGCAGACCCTGATGTAAGTGGGAACTCTGATGTAAAGGAGAATGCGGTGGACTCTGATATAAGGTGGTCTCTGGTGACCAGAGCACCCCTTACATCAGATTTCCTCCATAGATTATGCCCTGCAGCATTCCCCTTTTATGTCTGAGTTCCCTTGCACTGTATCACTTTTTATTCCCCTCCAGACTCCCCCTCAGAGACTGCAGACATGTTAAAAGACAAGAGATGGTTAGAGATTGCAGACATGATACAAGAGATGTCTATGGACAGGATACAGGAGGTGGTTAGAGGCTAAAAACATGGTACATAAGGTGGCCAGAAGATGTACACAGGATACAGGAGGTTAGAGGATGCATACAGGAGGCAGTCAGAGGATGTGGAAATGGCCAGAGGAAGCACCCAGGATATAGGAGGTGGTCAGAGGATGCGCACAGGATACAGGAGGTGGCCAGAGCATGCACACAGGATACAGAAGGTGGCCAGAGGATGCGCACAGTATACAGGAGATGCCCAGAGGATGCACACAGGATACAGGAGGTGGTCAGAGTATGCAGACATGTAGGAGGTCCCTCACACAGGACACATGGCAGGCAGGGCAGTGAGGTTGGCACACACAGGGTGATCAGGCAGGGCGGTGAGGTTGGCACACACAGGGTGAACAGGCAGGGTGGTGAGGTTGGTACACACAGGGTGATCAGGTAGGGTAGTAAGGTTGGCACACACAGGGTGATCAGCATGGTGGTGAGGTTGGTACACACAGGGTGATCAGGCAGGGTAGGGAGGTTGGCACACACAGGGTGATCAGCACTGAGTCAATACAGCATGCTCCCGGTTACCCCCAAAGTGGGTCAAACATACACTCTGCCCTCGGGGGACCCGTGTCCCCAGCGGAGTTCCTCCTTAGATCAGTGTCCACAGCGGAGTCCCTCCTTACATCAGTGACCCCAGCAGAGTGCTTCATTACATCAGTGTCCCCAGCGGAGCTCCTCCTTACATCGGGTGTCCCCTCCTTACATTAGATGTCCCCAGCAGGGCCACACCTTACACCAGATGTCTTCAGCATAGCCCTTCCTTACATCAGCTGTCCCCAGCGGGGCCCCTCCTTACATCAGGTGTTGCAAGCGGTGTGCCTCCTTACATCAGGTGTCCCCAGCGGAGTCACTCCATACATCAGGTGTCCCCAGCAGAGCCCCTCCTTACATTGGGTGTGTCCTCCTTACATTAGATGTCCCCAGCGGGGTCCCTCCTTATATCAGGTGTCCTCAGCAGGGCCCCTCCTTACATCAGTGTCCCCAGCAGAGCCCCTCCTTACATCTCCACACATCAGGTGTCCCCAGCGGAGTGCCTCCTTACATCAGGTGTCCTCAACAGAGTGCCTCCTTACATCAGGTGTCCCCAGCGGGGCCCCTTCTTACACCAGGTGTCCCCAGTAGAGCCCCTCCTTACATCAAGTGTCCCCAGCAGAGCCCCTACTTACATCAGGTGTCCCCAATGGGGCCCCTTCTTACACCAGGTGTACCCAGCGAGGCTCCCCCTTACATCAGGTGCCCCCAGCAAGGTCCCTCCTTACATCAGGTGTCCCCAGCAGGGCCACTCCTTACATCGGGTGTCCCCTCCTTACATTAGATGTCCCCAGTGGGGTCTCTCCTTACATCAGGTGTCCTCAGCAGGGCCCCTCCTTACATCAGTGTCCCCAGCAGAGCCCCTCCTTACATCAGGTGTCCGTAGTGGAGTGCCTCCTTACATCAGGTGTCCTCAGCTGAATGCCTCCTCACATCAGGTGTCCCCAGCGGGGCCCCTCCTTACACCAGGTGTCCCCAGCAGAGCCCCTCCTTACATCAGGTGTCCCCAGCAGAGCCCCTACTTACATCAGGTGTCCCCAGCGGATCCCCTTCTTACATCAGGTGTCCCCAGCGGGGCCCATTCTTACACCAGGTGTACCCAGTGAGGCTCCTCCTTACATCGGGTGTCCCCTCCTTACATTAGATGTCCCCAGCAGGGCCACGCCTTACACCAGGTGTCCTCAGCAGAGCCCTTCCTTACATCAGCTGTCCTCAGCGGGGCCCCTCCTTACATCAGGTGTTGCAAGCGGTGTGCCTCCTTACATCAGGTGTCCCCAGCGGAGTCACTCCATACATCAGGTGTCCCCAGCAGAGCCCCTCCTTACATCGGGTGTGTCCTCTTTACATTAGATGTCCCCAGTGGGGTCTCTCCTTACATCAGGTGTCCTCAGCAGGGCCCCTCCTTACATCAGTGTCCCCAGCAGAGCCCCTCCTTACATCAGGTGTCCGTAGCGGAGTGCCTCCTTACACCAGGTGTCTCCAGCAGAGTGCCTCCTCACATCACGTGTCCCCAGCAGGGCCCCTCCTTACACCAGGTGTCCCCAGCGGATCCCCTTCTTACATCAGGTGTCCCCAGCGGGGCCCATTCTTACACCAGGTGTACCCAGTGAGGCTCCTCCTTACATCGGGTGTCCCCTCCTTACATTAGATGTTCCCAGCAGGGCCACGCCTTACACCAGGTGTCCTCAGCAGAGCCCTTCCTTACATCAGCTGTCCCCAGCGGGGCCCCTCCTTACATCAGGTGTTGCAAGCGGTGTGCCTCCTTACATCAGGTGTCCCCAGCGGTGTCCCCAGCAGAGCCCCTCCTTACATCGGGTGTGTCCTCCTTACATTAGATGTCCCCAGCGGGGTCTCTCCTTACATCAGGTGTCCTCAGCAGGGCCCCTCCTTACATCAGTGTCCCCAGCAGAGCCCCTCCTTACATCAGATGTCCGTAGCGGAGTGCCTCCTTACATCAGGTGTCCTCAGCTGAGTGCCTCCTCACATCAGGTGTCCCCAGCGGGGCCCCTCCTTACACCAGGTGTCCCCAGCAGAGCCCCTCCTTACATCAGGTGTCCCCAGCAGAGCCCCTACTTACATCAGGTGTCCCCAGCGGATCCCCTTCTTACATCAGGTGTCCCCAGCGGGGCCCATTCTTACACCAGGTGTACCCAGTGAGGCTCCTCCTTACATCGGGTGTCCCCTCCTTACATTAGATGTCCCCAGCAGGGCCACGCCTTACACCAGGTGTCCTCAGCAGAGCCCTTCCTTACATCAGCTGTCCTCAGCGGGGCCCCTCCTTACATCAGGTGTTGCAAGCGGTGTGCCTCCTTACATCAGGTGTCCCCAGCGGAGTCACTCCATACATCAGGTGTCCCCAGCAGAGCCCCTCCTTACATCGGGTGTGTCCTCTTTACATTAGATGGCCCCAGCGGGGTCCCTCCTTACATCAGGTGTCCTCAGCAGGGCCCCTCCTTACATCAGTGCCCCCAGCAGAGCCCCTCCTTACATCCCCGCACATCAGGCGTCCCCAGCGGAGTGCCTCCTTACATCAGGTGTCCTCAGCAGAGTGCCTCCTTACATCAGGTGTCCCCAGCGGGGCCCCTCCTTACACCAGGTGTCCCCAGCAGAGACCCTCCTTACATTAGGTGTCCCCAGCAGGGCCCCTCCTTACAAAAGGTGTCCCCAATAGAGCCCCTCTTTACATTAGGTGTCCCCAGTGGGGCCCTTCCTTACACCAGGTGTCCCCAGCGGAGCCACTCTTTACATCAGGTGCCCCCAGCGGAGCCCCTACTTATATCAGGTGTACCCAGCAGAGCCCCCCTTACATCAGGTGTCCCCAGCGGAGCCTCTCCTTACATCAGTGTCCACAGCGGAGTCCTTCCTTACATCAGTGACCCCAGCGGATTGCTTCATTACATCATTGTCCCCTCCTAGCATCAGGTGTCCCCAGCGGAGCTCCTCCTTACATCGGGTGTCCCCTCCTTACATTAGATATTCCCATCGGGGCCCCTCCTTACACCAGGTGTCCTCAGCAGAGCCCCTCCATACATTAGCTGTCCCCAGCAGGGCCCTTCCTTACGTCAGGTGTCCCCAGCGGAGTCCCTCCATACATCAGCTGTCCCCAGCAGAGCCACTCTTTACATCAAGTGTCCACAGCAGGGTCCCTCCTTACATCAGTGTCCCCAGCAGAGCCCCTCCTTACATCAGGTGTCCCCAGCGGAGTGCCTCCTTACATCAGGTGTCCTCAGCAGAGTGCCTCCTTACATCAGGTGTCCCCAGCAGAGCCCCTCCTGACATCAAGTGTCCCTTACATCAGGTGTACCCAGTGAGGATTCCCCTTACATCAGGTGTGCCCAGCAGAGCCCCTTCTTACATCAGGTGTCCCCAGCAGGGCCCCTCCTTACAACAGGAGTCCCCAGCGGGGCCCCCTTACATCTGGTGTCCCCAGCGGGCCCCTCCTTACACCAGGTGTCCCCAGTGGGGCCCCTCCTTACATCAGGTGTCCCCAGTGGAGCCCCTCCTTACATCAGGTGTCCCCAGTGGGTCCCCTCCTTACATCAAGTGTCCCCAGCTGGGCCCCTTCTTACACCAGGTGTACCCAGCGAGGCTCCTCCTTACATCAGGTGCCCCCAGCGGGGTCCCTCCTTACATCAGGTGTCCTCAGCAGGGCCCCTGCTTACATCAGGTGTCCCCAGCAGGGCCCCTCCTTACATCAGGTGTCCCCAGCGGAGTGCCTCCTTACGTCAGGTGTCCCCAGTGGAGTGCCTCCTTACACCAGGTGTCCCAAGTAGAGTGCCTCCTTACATCAGGTGTCCCCAGTGGAGCCCCTCCTTACATCAGGTGTCCCCAGCAGAGACCCTCCTTACATTAGGTGTCCCCAGTGGGGCCCCTCTTGACACCGGGTGTCCAGCGGAACCCCTCCTTAAATCAGGTGTCCCCAGCAGGGCCCCTCCTTACATCAGGTGTCCTCAGCAGGCCCTTCCTTACACCAGGTGTCCCCGGCGGAGCCCCTCCTTACATCAGGTGTCCCCAGCGGGGGCCCTACTTACATCAGGTGTACCCAGTGAGGCCCCTCCTTACATCAGGTGTGCCCAGCAGAGCCCCTCCTTACATCAGGTGTCCCCAGCAGAGCCCCTCCTTACATCAGGTGTCCCCAGCGGATCCCCTCCTTACATCAATATTCCCCAGCAGGGCCCCTTCTTACATCAGGTGTCCCCAGCAGGGCCCCTCCTTACATCAGGTGTTCCCAGCGGATCCCCTCCTTACATCAGGTGTCCCCAGCGGAATACCTACTTACATCAGGTGTCCCCAGCAGAGCCCCTCCTTACATCAGGTGTTCACAGCGGAGTCCCTCCTTACATCAGTGCCCCTAGTGGAGCCCCTCCTTACATCAGGTGTCCCCAGCGGAGTGCCTCCTTACACCAGGTGTCCCCAGCGGAGTGCCTCCTTACACCAGGTGTCCCAAGCAGAGTGCCTCCTTACATCAAGTGTCCCCAGCGGGGCCCCTCCTTACAAAAGGTGTCCCCAATAGAGCCCCTCTTTACATTAGGTGTCCCCAGTGGGGCCCTTCCTTACACCAGGTGTCCCCAGCGGAGCCACTCCTTACATCAACTGCCCCCAGCAGAGCCCCTACTTATATCAGGTGTACCCAGCGAGGCCCCTCCTTACATCAGGTGTCCCCAGTGGGTCCCCTCCTTACATCAGGTGTCCTCAGCAGGGCCCCTCCTTACATCAGGTGTCCCCAGCAGGGCCCCTCCTTACATCAGGTGTCCCCAGCGGAGTGCCTCCTTACATCAGGTGTCCCCAGCGGAGTGCCTCCTTACACCAGGTGTCCCAAGTAGAGTGCCTCCTTACATCAGGTGTCCCCAGCGGGGCCCCCCCTTACACCAGGTGTCCCCAGCAGAGACCCTCCTTACATTAGGTGTCCCCAGTGGGGCCCCTCTTGACACCGGGTGTCCAGCGGAACCCCTCCTTACATCAGGTGTCCCCAGCAGGGCCCCTCCTTACAAAAGGTGTCCCCAGCAGAGCCCCTCCTTACATCAGGTGTCCTCAGCGGGCCCTTCCTTACACCAGGTGTCCCCAGCGGAGCCCCTCCTTACATCAGGTGTCCCCAGCGGGGGCCCTACTTACATCAGGTGTACCCAGTGAGGCCCCTCCTTATATCAGGTGTGCCCAGCAGAGCCCCTCTTTACATCAGGTGTCCCCAGCAGAGCCCCTCCTTACATCAGGTGTCCCCAGCAGAGCCCCTCCTTACATCAGGTGTCCCCAGCGGATCCCCTCCTTACATCAATATTCCCCAGCAGGGCCCCTTCTTACATCAGGTGTCCCCAGCAGGGCCCCTTCTTACATCAGGTGTCCCCAGCAGGGCCCCTCCTTACATCAGGTGTTCCCAGCGGATCCCCTCCTTACATCAGGTGTCCCCAGCAGAATACCTACTTACATCAGGTGTCCCCAGCAGAGCCCCTCCTTACATCAGGTGTTCACAGCGGAGTCCCTCCTGACATCAGTGCCCCTAGTGGAGCCCCTCCTTACATCAGGTGTCCCCAGCGGAGTGCCTCCTTACACCAGGTGTCCCAAGCAGAGTGCCTCCTTACATCAGGTGTCCCCAGCGGGGCCCCTCCTTACAAAAGGTGTCCCCAATAGAGCCCCTCTTTACATTAGGTGTCCCCAGTGGGGCCCTTCCTTACACCAGGTGTCCCCAGCGGAGCCCCTCCTTACATCAGGTGTACCCAGTGAGGCCCCCCTTACATCAGGTGTGCCCAGCAGAGCCCCTTCTTACATCAGGTGTCCCCAGCAGGGCCCCTCCTTACATCAGGAGTCCCCAGCGGGGCCCCCTTACATCTGGTGTCCCCAGCGGGGCCCTCCTTACACCAGGTGTCCCCAGTGGGGCCCCTCCTTACATCAGGTGTCCCCAGTGGAGCCCCTCCTTACATCAGGTGTCCCCAGTGGGTCCCCTCCTTACATCAGGTGTCCCCAGCAGAGCCCCTCCTTACATCAGGTGTCCCCAGCGGATCCCCTCCTTACATCAAGTGTCCCCAGCAGGGCCCCTTCTTACACCAGGTGTACCCAGCAAGGCTCCTCCTTACATCAGGTGTGCCCAGTGGAGCCCCTTCTTACATCATGTGTCCCCAGCAGGGCTCCTCCTTACATCAGGAGTCCCCAGCAGGGCCCCCCTTACATCGGGTGTCCCCTCCTTACATTAAATGTTCCCAGCGGGGCCCCTCCTTACACCAGGTGTCCTCAGCTGAGTGCCTCCTTACATCAGGTATCCCCAGCGGAGTCCCTCCATACATCAGGTGTCCCCAGCAGAGCCACTCTTTACATCAAGTGTCCACAACAGGGCCCCTCCTTACATCAGTGTCCCCAGCAGAGCCCCTCCTTACATCAGGTGTCCCCAGCGGAATACCTCCTTACATCAGGTGTCCCCAGCAGAGCCCCTCCTTACATCAAGTGTCCTCAGCAGAGTGCCATCTTACATCAGGTGTCCCCAGCAGGGCCCCTCCTTATACCAGGTGTCCCCAGCAGAGCCCCCTGACATCAGGTGTCCCCAGCAAGGCCCCTCCTTACACCAGGTGTCCCCAGCGCAGCCCCTCCTTACATCAGGTGTACCCAGCAAGGCCCCTCCTTACACCAGGTGTCCCCAGCAGAGCCCCTCCTTACATAAGGTGTCCCCAGCGGGGCCCCTCCTTGCATTAGGTGTCCTCACCGGGGCCCCTCCTTACATCAGGTGTCCCCAGTGGGCCCCCTTCTTACATCAGGTGTCCCCAGCGGAGTGCCTCCTTACATCAGGTGTCCCAAGCGGTGTCCCACCTTACATCAGGTGTCCCCAGCAGAGCCCCTCCTTACATCAGGTGTCCACAGCAGGGCCCCTCCTTACACTAGTGTCCCCAGCAGAGCCTCTTCTTACATCAGGTGTCCCCAGCGGAGTGCCTCCTTACACCAGGTGTCCCAAGCAGAGTGCCTCCTTACATCTAGTGTCCCCAGTGGGGCCCCTCCTTACACCCTGTGTCCCCAGCGGAACCCCTCCTTACATTGTTGTCCCCAGCGGTGCCCCCTTACAAAAGGTCTCCCCTGCCGAGTCCCTGCTTTCAGCAGGTGTCCCCAGTGGGGCCCCTGCTTACATCAGGTGTCACCAGCAGAGCCCCTCCTTACATCAGGTGTCCACAGCAGGGCCCCTCCTTACATCAGTGTCCCCAGCGGAGCCGCTCCTTACATCAGGTGTTTTCAGCGGTGCCCCTCCTTACAAAAGGTCTCCCCTGCAGAGCCCCTCCTTACATCAGGTGTCCCCAGCGGGCCCCTCCTTACACCAGGTGTCCCCAGCGGGGCCCATCCTTACACCAGGTGTCCCCAGTGGAGTGCCTCCTTACACCAGGTGTCCCCAGCGGAGATACCCAGCTAAATATGCCCTGCAAAGCACTGAACCTGCCCATGAACACAAACAAACCCGCCCACAGAATTGGAGCATAACATTGTCCCTTTGCAGAAGTGAACCCACCCATCATCACAAAAATACCCGCCCGGAGAATCCCGCCCATCAACCAAAAAAAAAACAGAAAAAAACCCAAAAGCAGGATAACACTGTCCTATTTCTGCCATCTGCCCCCTCCTTACACCAGGTGTCCCCAGCAGAGCTCCTCCTTACATCAGGTGTCCCCAGCGGGCCCCTCCTTACATCAGGTGTCCTCCCCGGGGCCCCTTCTTACATCAGGTGTCCTCAGTGGGTCCCCTCCTTACATCAGGTGTCCCCAGCAGAGCCCCTCCTTACATCAGGTGTCCTTACCTGGGCCCCTCCTTACATCAGGTGTCCCCAGTGGGTCCCCTCCTTACATCAGGTGTCCCCAGCGAAGTGCCTCCTTACATCAGGTGCCCACAGCAGGGCCTCTTCTTACATCAGGTGTCCCCAGCGGAGTGCCTCCTTACACCTGGTGTCCCAAGCAGAGTGCCTCCTTACACCAGGTGTCCCAAGCAGAGTGCCTCCTTACATCAGGTGTCCCCAGTGGGGCCCCTCCTTACAACAGGTGTCCCCAGTAGAGCCCCTCCTTACATCAGGTGTCCCCAGCGGGCCCCTCCTTACCAGTGTTGCCAACCTCCTGCAGCGTTTTTTACTGGCAGAACATGGAAAATTTACTGGCGGAGCACATTTTTTACTGGCACCTTGAAAAATAACACAACTCCTATTAAAAACTAAGACAATTGATATTTAAACACAACATGGAAACACTAACAATACCCACATCAAGTAATTTCCTTGGTTTACACTTAAAAAATCAGCACAGCATGACAAATTATCAGACCCTGATATCCATAGACAGTTGTAAAAATCACTGATTTTTACAAACTGTCAGTAAATTTACTGGCGGTTGGCAACCCTGCTCCTTACACCAGGTGTCCCCAGCGGGGCCCCTCCTTACACCAGGTGTCCCCAGTGGAGTGCCTCCTTACACCAGGGGTCCCCAGCGGAGATACCCAGCTAAATACACCCTGCAAAGCACTGAACCTGTCCATGAACACAAACAAACCCGCCTGCAGAATCGGACAAAACATTGTCCCTTTGCAGCAGTGATCCCACCCATCATCACAAAAATACCCGCCCGGAGAATCCCGCCCATCAACCAAAAAGAAAAAAACCACAAGCAGGATAACACTGTCCTATTTCTGCCATGTGCCCATCAATTGTCCAAATTGCCACCCTGCAAGCGCGGACATGCCCCCGGAATCGAGGCAGATATAACATTATCCCTTTGCAGCCATCTGCCTATCAACAGTGCAAATCTCTCCGCCCCACAAGCGCGGACACGCCCCAGCCACCCGCCCAAAACTACATTATCCCTTTGCAGCCATCAGTAACCATCCGCCCATCAACAGCAAATCTCTCCGCCCCGCAAGCGCGGACACGCCCCAGCCATCCGCCCAACACTCTGTGCTATTGAAGGGTGCCCTCTACCTGCACATGCGCCTCGCGCCATCACAGCAGCTGATCGGCAATCAGCTGTTGTGCCTCTCTGTTCTGCGCATGCTCAAGCACTATTCGATAGAGGGCACTCATCGACAGAACAGGGGCACAGACAGCAATAAAAAGTGACAGTCATTCAAATCCCCCTCCACGGTATTAAAAACGAAAAAAAAAAGTTTTGCCTTTATTTATACTTTAAGGAATTCTCTACTGGAAAGGGTTTTTTTTCACTGCTTCCCTTTGTTCTTCCAGTTTCATTTATGATTTATATGAGATTCAAACAAAATCTCCTCTGAAACTTTACTTTTGCCTTTTTGACTGGAAGATACATGGTAAGTCTGCTGTATATTAGTAGCATAAATGTGTTTGTGAATTATAGAACAAAGCCCCAAGTAATGAAAGTCTGTTTAGAAAGAATGGAACACCGCTCAAGGAAAGTCTTCACCTGACCCACCTCTACTGCACACAAAAGGGCGCTGGCCCTGTTCGTAGCAGAAGTCATGGTGTGAAGAAAAGCCAGATTTATCGTGCATCCATAAAATCATAATCCACATAGACAGTTCACAATACAAAAATGAGGGAAAATAGCACACCAGCTAACGCGTTTCATGCCAACTTCAGCAGCTAATAATGAGCCATAATTAAGGGCTGAAGTTGGCATGAAAAGCGCTAGCTGGTGTACTATTTTCCCTCATTGTTGTATTGTGGACTGTCTGTGTGGATTATGATTTAATAAAGGGGATTTTATGCATGCGCTGCCAACCAGACTTTTCTTTACACCATGAGAAAATCAGTTTATTGCTAAAAAATGGTAGCATGTTTTGAGGGGTTACAGAGGACCGAAGGACATAGTGATCACAGAGCGCAACCGATGCGTGCCCTGAGGGCACTGGATGACCACGCTGTAGCCACCATTTGGCTATAGCGTGGTCGGCAAGTGGTTAAAGAAGCAAAGCGATTGAAGATATCAATAGAATATTTGATTTGAAAGTTCAAATTGTGTGTCACCATCAGGGGTCAGGCTTGGAGACCAGTAGCTATATCAGTAGAAAGGCTCCCACCAACCAGCTGGATAAGTGAATAAGTAGGTCACCCTGTGTCACGGTCCTGGTGGTGGAGTCTGGCGTGTGCAGGGAACAACCACTCTTGCGCACCCGATTCAGGGGTCCCTGGTAGAGCAGACAGGGGACCCGTGAGTGCGGGATGGCACGAGGGCCGGATGGTCACTGAAGGTGGTGATGTGAGGCTCCGGATGGTCGTGCAAGTCAGAAGAGTGGTCGTTCAGGCTGGGTCGGCAACTGGCAGGCAGGCAAGGTACAAGGGGTTCAGGCGGAGAGTGGTCAAGTCCAAGCAGGGTTCGTTAACAGACTGGCAGCAAAGGTACAGAAGGGTCAGGCAAACGGATGGTCGTGGATAGCTGGGGTCGGTACACGGCAGATAGGTAGCAGGTCAGAGCAAGCTGTGTCGGTACACAGGAACAGGAACTACACAGGAAGCAGGTTACAGGCAGGAGAGCTGAGGCTCACAGGTACTCAGACGCTGTAGAACGGACAGCACTTGCTACAGGAAACAGGAAGTTTAAATAGAGCTGCTTCTCAGCAACTAGAGGAAACCACAATCAAATGCAATTAACCCTCCGAACAGTCTTCTTCTAACACCCTGGTAGATGACACGTGCTCACCTGAGATGGAGGGTCTAAGTACTAACTGGGGTTCATTAGAGCTCCTGATGGTGGGGATGGGTTTTGCTGCCTGTTAGTACCAGGTCACGGTCCTCAGGAGCGCCCCAAAGGGAGGTGAGCAGGTCGGAGATCAGTAGCAGATATAGCAGGTAGGGATCAAGCAAAAGCGTAATTGGTAAACAAGCTGAAGGTTGGTAACAAGTGGTTGCAGGTTGGGATCAAACAGACGCATAGTTGAGGAACAAGCCAAAGCTTGGTAATGAGTAGTAACGAGGATATTGATGCCAGCAGGAGCGACAAGAGTGACATATTGGCTGGAGAGAGCTCAATAATTTGGCAAACAGGAAGTGCAGAGACATGGCTTGAATCAGGAAGTTTATGGGATGAGCAAAGATTTCAAGGTTCAAGAGGCACAAGACATAAGGCAAGATTGTCTAAGGCTCTAAGCAATCAGGCAAGGATCTCAGATAGCTGAGCGAAAAGTTACTGCTAGACACAGCAGATACCTGGGTTCAGGTCCAGGACCTGACATTCTGGGTACATTATATTCATTCATTTGGTAAATGAAACACACATCATGTGAGTACTAAAAGTCAAAGCCTTGCAACGTATTTTGTTCCTCTCAATGTGTATTGTTTCACACTGGTTATATGATCAGTCATAGTCCAAAGTGAGTTTTGTTATGTAGAAAGAATCTTTATTTCAAACATGCCAATGTGTATGTGTTTGAGAAACTTGAGTGTCTCTGGTACTCTCTTTGTACCTGCATCATAATTGCCACACCATATGACCAGATATAATGTTGTCTTAAAGGGTTAGTCCACCCATAACATTTTTTTTTTTTCATAGGTGGAGACTGGTGGACTGAGCCAGCCCTTTCTTATTATATACTGTATGTAGCCAAGTGCTGGACTACAAAAACATGGAGAAGGAGACATTTCCCTCTTTACAATCAGTTTACTTTCACTTTCTGCTTTTATGGTGGATGTTGTGTTGCACTATCCCCTCCAGTCAGAAGAGGGGAAACTATAGCCAGAAAATACAATGAAATCCTATGCAGAATGCCGAGGATCATGGAATTTGAAGTCTAAGAAGTAAAGCATATTGTCAAGCTTATAGACCCTTTGCACTATAAGTCTCAAGAGACACTGGGGCAAGGAGGACTGGTGGAGCTGCTTTTCAGAAATTGTCCAGCTAGGTTCTTCCTTTTTGGTGCTGAAGGAACCAATGAGAGCACATTTGCTGCATAATGACCAAATTACTGAGAGGCCAAGCCAGCGGAGACATCTGAAGCAGCGTAGCACAGACTGCAGCTACCGCATCCACACCGCTGTCACAGGAAGACCAGAGCATCCTCTCACCTTCCACTTCCCACCACTAATTCTCTGGAGGCATTCTGTGTAGAGAATGAGGGTCCGCCCCCTTTCCACAGTGAGAGATCATAGCCATACAATAGGGACTGGTGAGAGGGCACTGCTCATTGTTCACACTGCTAGCTGGGACCAAGTTACTGGAGGCAGGAGATTGAGTATACTGCACCCATACTGCACCTATACTGCACCTTTGCTGCATTTTTACTGCACCTATACTGCATGTGAGTTTATTGAAACTGTTGGTAAGTGTACCACCAATTCTTTTTTTCGTCCCCACTGGACAGATTTATAGCCATTGGCTCCTGCTGATGTCAATCAAATGCTGTGACGAAGGAGCGGGGGCTGCTGCCATGATACCCAGTCTGTGTCAATGGACACAGACAGGGTGGCTCGGTAGGGAGCCCACATGAGTGCTCCCATAGAAAGCAGCTTTCTATTGGGGCACTCGTTGAAGAGAAGGAGCCTGGAGTGCCAGTTGGGGACCCCAGAAGAGGAGGATCAGGGCTGCTCTGTTCAAAACCATTGCACAGAGCAGGTAAGTAAAGCAAGTTTATTTTAATAAAAAAAAAAAAAAAATCTGAAGCTTTAATGTTAATGGCCAGCAGTCCTAAAACAAATATTTCAGTTTTAATAGATTTAAAAGTGTTAATCTACCTGACAATTTCTTACATCTTTTGGAGACTTTATTGGGGAGATCTATGTATTTGATTCTTTACACCTTCTGTGGCCACTATAAAGGGTTCCCTCTACTTGTTGGATAATTTATTTACTTTATATTTTAGAGAATGTTAAAAAAGATGCAAGGGTAGGTGAGAATAACCCAAACTTCCAGATGGACAAGAACAGAGCCGGGAATTATAGCAGTGAGATATCTTTGTTGCAATATCCAAGACACGTGTAGCGCTACCCCCGTAGGAGTCACTGGATAAGATGAGTCCTCTGTTCTTTGCCTCAACCTCCCAAGAACTTCAGCCCCTTTGACGAGTGTATAAAGCATGCAATATATGAATTTCGCTACTGGCAGTTGAAACATGCAGTGAAGGCCCAGTTCCCAGAGAGGGTGACCCTAGAATTGGACTCGATAGAGAGGCTGCTTACATCGGGAGTGATGGGGAAAACACTTTCCTCCCTGTATTTGTATCTTACTGTGGCTCATGACAGTAAACCGACTAGGACTCTGGATAAGTGGAGGGCAGACATCCCGAACCTGGGAGAGGAGGAGTGTGAGGACTGTGTCTCCACATTTATACCCGCCTTGGTATCCGCCAGGGACAGGTTCACACAATTAAAATTTCTGCATAGAGTGTACTACACACCGCAAAGGTAAGCGACCATGTACCTCCAGCGTGACCCACGATGCACTAGGTGTGCGACAGAACCTGGCTCATTTTGGCACATGGTTGCATATACTCCTCGACCCGCGTCCAATGTTACTTAGCTACATGGGCGACATAGAGAGTGACAGATATACCAAACTGTGCCTCACGTTTGTACTGTTTTATGCCGTCGGGAAATCCTGGTGCGTTGGAAATATGCGGACCCCCTACTGAGAAAGCGTGGTTGAAGACAATAGATAAAGTGCTACCACTGTACAAACTCACTTATGAGAATAGGAGATGCCCACGTCAATTTGAAAAATCTGGGCTAGCTGGATTGAGGTGGGGGGACGCATTCGAGACAGACCCCCTCCTACATAGGAGGTGGAAACTCTCCAATGGGATAATCTAGGTCTGGATTTCCCTTTTTTCTTTGGCTCAGGGATGCATTAGAATCTCCCACCTGACTGGCGGGGTAGCCCCCTCCCTCCCCTCACCCCCCTCTCCCCCCCTACTTCCTCCTCCTCCTCACCCCCCCCACACTCTCCTCCCCCATGGGGGACATCCTGGATTTCCAAAGAATTGGGATAATCCCTGTGAATGGAAAGCTGGATGATGGGAATTAATATTCATTGAGCTAGTAATATCACTACTGTAATATAATGCTTATGAGGATTGACTTTGAAATGTAATGCTCCTGCTAATAACTACATGACTATGTAACGTATTTCTTTTCCCTGTATTGTCATTGATGATTATTTCAAATAAAACATTTTTGATAAAGCATGCAATATCGCAGAAAATCACTGAAAGTGATACTTAGCACCCAGTAGTAGTACTTTATCAAAGAAACAGGTACTGAACCAGTTAGTAAAGGTCAACTTAATATATTGTCACCTGATATGATTCGTAACAAAGTAAGCATAGAAATGGGTTAATAATGGTAATAGCGCAAATTAGCATACAGGGTGATTAGCGATAAGGACTAGGCATAAGATGACACTTGGAGGTTGATTTACTAAAGCTGGAGAGTGCAAAATTTGGTGCAGTTGGGCATGGTAGCCAATCAGCTTCTAAATTCAGCTTATTTAATTAAGGTATGACAATAAAACCTGAAAGCTGATTGGTTTCTATGCAGAGTTGCACCAGACTTTGCACTCTCCAGCTTTAGTAAATCAACCCCTTGGTGTCCAAATCGGCATAAACAGTAGCAAGGTCACCTAAAGTGCAGCAGACCAACTTGATGTGCACTGTCCATAGAAATGAAGGAAAGGGAAGAAGGGAACAAAGGGGACTTGCAGGATGGTTTAATGGGAGGGGCTCTCATGCACATCGCTGGATTAGGATTGGGTTCAGATAAATATGGGGGGGGGGGTTGAGAAGATCCTGCAGCACAGAAGGTTTTTTATCTTAGTGCATGGAATGCATTAGGTAAACAACCTTAAAGCTTTGAACCACTTTAAAACCACCAAGGAAATAATTGATCTTGTATATACACTAATAGCTTGGCGCCGTCCCAGCATCATTATGGTTACAGTATCATACAGACAAACATTTGATTAATCAAAAATGTAAGTATAATTAAGAGCATGATGGGGAATCTTATACTGGCTGAGCAAGAAACTACATTATTTAATAAAACAGAGATAGCTTGTGATTCCATTGAAGGATAAGTTAGATATTTCATATGCATATATAACAAATGAGTAGAGTTCATCCAAAGACTGTCCAAATATAACACACTCCAGATTCAGGGTACTTAGCACATCAGTAAATTCTGCCTGCTTCAGCTTATTATGGTTGGAGCTGTGCCCTGTTCATATCCTGTGTCCTGTAACCCTACCTGGATATGTGCATTGCAAAGCCCACAGAGGCCAGGACCAAAGGAGGCGAATTGTAGACAATGGCAGACTGCCAAATGTCCTTATTTTATTTCTTATGTATTTTCGTATTATGTCTTTAGGGAGAAAAACATGAAATTAACCTTTTGCGTTGAATACAGTTATGTATATGAGATGATGTATTTAGAATTGTGTGTGTGCTTTTGTCCTTGATGGTGCAGTAATGTGGGCTATGGCTGTGTGTAGGCTACATTCAGACCTGACTAGTGAATAACTATAAGTAGCTTGTATATACAGAGATGCCTACCTGGGAGAACAGTTTACAGGGTAATACGGTAGTGGAAGCCATTGAAGCAAAAATTGCATGTGACTTAATTGTTTAAGGGGTATGGATTAAAGGAGGACCTGCACACAGTTATAAATGAGATGTTCACCAGGCATAGGATGTGAAACAGCGGACATAGCAAATAGATGACACAGATGTCAAGGATCATTTGCAGGAGGCAAGAGAAGTGGTATCATGCAGTGTCTACAGAATAAGAACATACAGTGTACTAAGAATTAAACATAGCAGCAGTGTTAATTTTGTGAACAAAATTTAGTAAAAAAATTAACACTATTTAGGGCTCCATTCACACTTGTACGACTCTAAAGTTGCGCTTACTTTGGAGTGCAACTTTGATGCAACTTTGGATGGGTGCATCTTGGATACGACTTTGGCTTTGACCAATGATAATGGACAACTGTTGCCCACAAGTTGCATTATATAAAATTCAGGTACAAATTTTATGCATTTTTATGTCGACTTAAATACAACTAAAACTAAAACAATTCAGATGACTAAAATATGACTAAAACTAAGATGGCATTTTAGTCTAAAGACTAGTCTAAAAACTAAATCATAATTTGACCTCAGAATTGACACTGCATGCACATAATGTATATTCACGGCCCATACCGGCGAGCCGGTGGGTGGTGGCGAAGTATGGATTCTAATGTTTCCGCTAGTGGGAGGTTTTCTGAGTGGCATTGCTGTTTGCTCTATAAGAACCTTTTTTCTTTATGTTGAATTTCTAATTCAGTTCTTAAAGGAGAAGTATGGCCTGAGCTTGTTTGGCCATACTTCTCTTATGGAGTGCAATTTGTTTTGCACTCCTGTCACCCATTTTGAGTCACAGGAGTCGGGACAGGCATCGCGTCATGACAACTTCAGGAGTCGGGCTCCGCCAGGTGCCTGGACCAATAGCCGCCTCAGCCTCTCAGCAAACCGCTGAGAGCCTGAGACAGCCTATCCCCGCCCCTCCACAGCTCAGTGCTCCAGTGAGCGTGGAGGAGCAGAGTGGAGGGCTTGATGATTGACAGCCAGCAGCTCTCCGTTCGGGGATCAGAGAGAACTGAGCCATCGGCAGTGTTTGATGGCTCGGTTCTCAGTGTAGAAGCACCGGGGGACAGATACAGCATCAGACTGATGCCGCATCCATCTAGATAAGTATAATGGGGGAAAAAACCCGAAACCCATACTTCTCTTATAAGGTTTTGATATGCTCCATCTGCGTTGTAGACCGTATTCGTGAAAAATTTTCAATAAAAATATTGAAACAGAATTAACACTGCACTACCATATGAGCACACGTAGGGGGCATCTACTAAGCCGCTGAAAGAAAGAAAAAATATATGAAAAAGGCTCTTCTTATTTTTTTTTTAATATTTCATGTTGGTAATATATTCAGGTAATATGTGCAATGGCATTACAGCCAATAGAGTTTACAGTTTTTTTGCTTTATATATTTTAAAGTTGCAGTTCTGTTTGTCAAAAAGCAATATTTTTGTTTGTTTGTAGTGCATGTTCAAACCTTAATACCATAAATAATAACATGTTATTAGATTTTTACTCCAGGAGTATAAAATGAGTTTGGAAATTCTAGAGAAATGCTTAAATAATGCATTACAGTTTAACTAAACCCATTTGATTTTAGTCGACTAAAATGTACTGGAGATTTTAGCTGACTAAAATACGACTAAATCTAAAACAATTAAGATGATTATAATACAACTAAAACTGCAAAACTATGACTAAATCTAAATCGAAATTTGATGTCAAAATTAACACTGCCCAGCAGACAGAACAAAAGATGTGATGTGATACAAAGTATTTCCCAGAGAATACAGAAGAGCTGAAGTGGGGCTGTGTCAGATTTCTATACAAAGACTGTATGATTTCCATATGTAAATGTTCTCAGTATTCTAGAATCAGAAAACCAAAGCGGCAAAATACACATTTAGGGCTTAAAAGATATTAGAAGTCTTACAAGCTGCTATGTAAATAACTACCTGAAAATCAATATGTGAATTGCCCACCTACCACACTCTCATCTATATGTGCAATATAATATATATATTTTTTAAACCGAAGTACTATTAATTTCACAGGCCCTTTGCTTCCTAGAGGTAATGTAGTAATGTAATATTCGTTATCCTGTAAAAATAAGCTATTTTTACACCTTCAGGAAATCACATAATGTCTAGTAAGTCTCTCTCTTTAAGTATTATGGCAGTTTACAAATAAAAAACATGAAAGTGTTTGTAATCATCTGTCCCAAGAGTTCCAGGAGGAAGTCTGCTCCTTGATCTGGAATGATAGGGCTCAGAACTTTCCAATGTACTTATCGCACATATATCCTGTTTATAAAGTTTCTCTAGTAGAGGAGTAGGGAGGGGAAAAAGCAGATTTTTGACATATGCTACAAATACTAGAGAAATGTAATTCCAACACTATTCTTTCCATAAAGAAAAGGGGAGAAAATCATGCTTGGCACACACATTATGCAGCTGATCTTTTCCCCAGTCCTTACTTACCATACCTTGTTGCAGGGGCGTTGCTAAGTCTACAAAAGATCTGGGGCTAGAGCCCATAGCAGCGAAGTAAAGAAAGTCTTACACTTGGGTGGGTATACACATGTATATAATATACTGTGTATATACAGTATATATATATATATATATATATATATATATATATGCATATATATAATATTGTTACATATCTGAAGATTCCCCCTTAAATCAGGGTCCCCAGAGAGCCCCCCCCTTACATCAAGGTCCCCAGAGCCCCCCTCATTACATCAGAATCCTTAGAGAGCCCCCCTTACATCACTGTCCCTAAAGCCCCCCTCATTCCCCAGAGAGCCTCCCCCTTACATCAGGGTTCCCAGAGAGTCCCTTCTTTACATCAGGGTACCCAGAGAGCCCCAGGTTTCAGGAGTTGGCTACATAAAGAATGTAGGGCTCAGCTGTGCCCATCTATGCAGCCTATCTAGTGCTCAGCAATGCAAACAAATACAATTAAGGGGATGCTGATGCAGAGAGTGGCAGACAATCAGTTGAGGATGAAATCCATATGTATCATATGTACTTTATTAGTTAAAAAAAAGTAGTTGCGTAAAAGTATACATCCAGAGGTAAAATGGTTAGGAACAATCAGTGGACAATAAAAAGTGCCCAAAGAGCACACAGACTCATGGTAGCCATCATGCCAGTCATAGGAGCCAGACAGGGTGGATGGATGGCTGTCCCACCTCAGTGTCTGTCTAGGAGAAGGAACAGGCACTTCAGGAGACAGTGGTACCAGATGGAATTCTTCTCCAATAAGGTGCTGGGATCCTGGCCAGATCTCCAGGGAGTGACAGCAGAAGAAGACTGAGCATTAGACCAAAGCTCTAGACCATAGGACACCCAGGGAGGGGAAGAATGGAGCTGGCTCAAATCTTCGGGATACGGGAGATGGCGCAGTGCTGGTGATGACATCAGGGGAATGGAGGGAGCCTACCGCAGCATAACTTCTGGGTGTCTGGATACCGAAGCTCCTCACTGGCCGCGTCAAGCCCTCCAATCACAGACAGGCTCCAGCAGACCACAGCGGGTCATGTGACCCAGGAGCGAGGGGAGAGGAGGAGGAGGTCAGGAAACAAAACATTGAGGTGCAGGAGCAAATTTCTGCATTCAGCAGTGGCGGGCCAGGTGCCGACCCCCGCTAGAGACTCGGGGCTATGGGCCCCAGATTTGGGGCTCTAGCCTCAATAGCTACCCACTAGTGATGCCCCTGCCTTGTTATAAACTGCGTCGCTGTGTTAGGCTGGGTTCACACTAGTGTGCATTGGATGTGGGTTTTCCACATCCAATTCGCAATAGCAGGAGATTGTGACCGGCTCTCTATGGCGCCGGTTTATACATCTCCGGAGCGGCTCTGGTGTGAATTTGCACAGGGGTTCTGTGTGTCTTTTGGTCCATTTCAGGACCAGAAACGGTGAACGGGGGCGCACCGAACCCCTACTGAGGGCCAGAGAATGCTCCAGTGCAAACCCAGCCTGAAGGTGGTCATCTTGCTAGAGGCAGGGTTTTGCTTCCTCATTTTAGGGCTGCCCCACTGATATCTGATGGTCTGATGACTCCTTGAAGAATAATTGAGCAACAGTCGTGTAGCACCCTGGTCTTGAACAGGGATGCTGTCAAATCTACTTTGCTTGGTGGTAACTAGCCTGGCCAACTCTTAGGGGATCTCCTGATTCTTTTCCTAACTCTGAGTTTGATGCACGTCTCTCCTCTGCCATTGGATGGCACTGCTGCTTACTGCATTGGAATGATAACGTGCATATGAACTTGGAATATGTATGGATAGGCTGCTCTAGCCAATTGGCAGTGGTTTTCTTGGGCCCCATAGCCTGCTGGGAGAGCTTATTTATTTGGTAGGAGTCATGTGACTGTCGCTGTTCTGTGCCACCTGGACGGCTGTCTGGCCAGAAGATGTGTTGAAGACTCCCGGCTGCTAGGCCAGAAGCCTTGGGCCTATCGGGGAGCACCTGGCTGCTAGGCAGTCTGAGTCCTGCTGTCAGGAAGATCACCAGTATGATTCCCCTCAAGAAAGGCCCATCTGAGGACTTCTATTCTGCTGGTGCGTGTATGAGCGCATCTGTATGCGTGGGCACGCGCGTTAGTGCACCTCTCTGCGCCAAACAGGCCATTTAAACCTTGCTAACCTTCAGAGCGGGTGCTGTCTGATCTATAGTGTTACCCATGAATACCTGCTATCTGCTACCAGTTCCTGTCTGTTATCTGACCCGGCTTGCTTGACTCCTCTGATATCCGCCTGCACCCGAACCCAGCTTATCTTGACCACTCTTCTGCCTGACCCTCTGTACCTCGCTGCCAGCCCGTTGCCGAACCTGCTTGTCCCTGACTCCGCTGCTGTGCCTGTGTCCATCCGGTCTCCTCAAGTATCCTGCTTCATCACCAGCACCCTTCCAGCACATCTCCTGACCACCTGCTGACGGATACTCCTGGACTTCTACAGGCACTCATACCTCACCATGCTCCTGTGGCCGCTGTCTCAACTCCAGAGGTCCGTCGAACCGGAGTCATAGGAGTGGCCACCCCCTACCATCAGGCTCACAACCTGGTACGTGACAGTGGGGAACCGCCGTAATTACATCGGCAGATCCCCGTTCTTTCCCCCTGGCAGGTCATTGCAGCTCGCCAGCGGACATCGGGTCTACCCGAGCCGCAGGCACACTCCTGCAGAGTGCGGCGGGCACGAGAGCGCGCCGCCGCCGGCATGCTCCCGCCCGCTAACTGCACACCCGCGGATTGCCGCTTATATATGGCGATTTGCGGAGACAGCATCACACTGCAGCAGTAAATATACTGCGCACGGTCGGGAAGTGGTTAAGGAGGATACACCCACCACCTATGTAAGAGGGGCACATCTGCCACCAATGCAAGTAGGATGCATCCACCAAAGATGTAAAGGGGACACACCTGCCACTGATGTAAGGGGGACGGATCTGCCACCAATGTAAGCAGGGCGCATCCACCAACAAACTAAAGGGGATACACCCGCAACCAGACATAAAGGGGACACACCTGCTACCAATGGGAAGGGAATGCACCTGCCAGTGCTACAGTTGTAAAGGAATGCACTGACTAACAGCATAAGTTGACAAATGAAGGCAGACTGACCACTAATGTAAGGGGACACACTGACCACTGATATAAGGGGACACACTGACCACTGATATAAGGGGACACACTGACCACTGATGTAAGGAGACACACTGACCACTGATGTAAGAGGACACACTGACTACTGATGTAAGGGGACATACTGACCGCTGTTGTAAGGGGACACACTGACCACTGATGTAATGGGACACACTGACCACTGATGTAAGGGGACACACTGACCACTGATGTATGTGAACACACTGACCACTAATGTAAGAGGACACACTGACCACTGATGTAAGGGGACACACTGACCACTGATGTAAGAGGACACACTGACCACTGATGTAAGGGAACACACTGACCACTGATGTAAGGGGACACACTGACCACTGATATAAGGGGACACACTGACCACTGATGTAAGGGGACACCCTGACCACTGATGTAAGGGGACACACTGACCACTGATGTAAGGGGACACACTGACCACTAATGTAAGGGGACACACTGACCACTGATGTAAGAGGACACACTGACCACTGATGTAAGGGGACATACTGACCGCTGATGTAAGGGGACACACTGACCTCTGATGTAAGGGGAAACACTGACCACTGATGAAAGAGGACACACTGTTATATATAATACTGACATAAAATGCTGAAAAAATCATGCACACAACTCCAAATCAACAGTGAGTCATGCAGTGATATACAATATACACTATCCGCCTACCAGTGAGCAGTGTGGTAGCGTTGATAGATAAAAAAATATAAATTATGTGAATACACAATATATAGCAATGCAATCTTCTTTAGACAGTAAATGCACACGTTTCTAATAATCAGAGGTGCAAAGTTCAAAATAGAAAAGGATTGTTCATATGTGAAGGGGGTGAGAGGTGAATCAGATAGATGGTGAGATGATCGTGCTCCCCTCCAGCACACCCCACTCACCGACCCTTCTGCTGAGACTAGTCCTGGGAAGAGAGTAACTCCGGTCCCGGCGTTCCCACGGGTCTTTGACGGCTCAATCCAGTATAATCAAAGTGTCCATACGCGAAGGGAAAAACTCCATAGTGTAGGGTGTCAGGCTAAGTATAGCACAAAATTAGTAACACTTACTATTGCTCTACGAGAAGTCTGACGTGTGGACCCAGAAGTTCTGTGCGTTCCACCAGCTAGAAACCGGAAGTGCCTGTGGCGCTCTCTGGCTCCGCCTTACGCGTTTTGTCATAGAGGCGTCATCGGAGGCTGCGTTGTGTGCATGTTTTTTTCAGCATTTGATGTCAGTATTATATATAACAGTTTGACACAATAATTACTCTTACACCTTTGGTTTATTCTTCTGGAATATTCTTGTGGCAGCGCCATACCCACCTTTATTTCTTTTTTTCTGCATCTGCACGCCTGTGATTTTTTTCCAGTTGTTTGTGGGGGCAGCAGCCATTTTCCGTTTTCTTCCAATATAGCAATGCCAAACCACTTTCCCTTTCATTTAAGAGGACACACTGACTACTGATGCAAGAGGACACACTGACCACTGATGTAAGGGGACACACTGATCACTGATGTAAGAGGACACACTGACCACTGATGTAAGGGGACACACTGATCACTGATGTAAGAGGACACACTGACCACTGATGTAAGGGGACACACTGACCATTGATGTAATGTGACACACTGACCACTGATGTAAGAGGACACACTGACCACAGATGTAAGGGGACACACTGACTACTGATGTAAGAGGACACACTGACCACTGATGTATGGAGATACACTGACCATTGATGTAAGGTGACACACTGACCACTGATGTAAGGGGACACACTGACCACTGATGTAAGGGGACACACTGACCATTGATGTAATGTGACACACTGAACACTGATGTAAGAGGACACACTGACCACAGATGTAAGGGGACACACTGACTACTGATGTAAGAGGACACACTGACCACTGATGTATGGAGACACACTGACCATTGATGTAAGGTGACACACTTACCACTGATGTAAGGGGACACACTGACCACTGATGTAAGGGGACACACTGACCACTGATGTATGGGGACACACTAACCACTGATATAAGGGGACACACTGACCACTGACATAGGGGAATATAGTCACCAGTCACACAGCGGAATGTAGTCACCAGTCACACAGCGGAATATAGTCACCAGTCACACAGGGGAATGTAGTCCCCAGTCACACAGGGGAATGTAGTCACCAGTCACACAGGGGAATATAGTCACCAGTCCCACAGGGGAATGTAGTCACCAGTCACACAGGGGAATATAGTCACCAGTCACACAGGGGAATGTAGTTACCAGTCACACAGGGGAATATAGTCTCCGGTCTCACATGGGAATATAGTCACCAGTCACACAGGGGAATGTAGTCGCCAGTCACACAGGGGAATGTAGTCACCAGTCACACAGGGGAATGCAGTCACCAGTCACACAGGGGAATATAGTCACCAATCAC
>BLSH010378675.1:1289873-1301598 GCA_018402905.1 Glandirana rugosa | reverse complement strand
TAAGGGGACACACTGACCACTGATGTAAGGGGACACACTGACCACTGATATAAGGGGACACACTGACCACTGAAGTAAGGGGACACACTGACCACTGATGTAAGGGGACACACTGACCGCTGATGTAAGGGGACACACTGACCACTGATATAAGGGTACACTCTGGCCTCTGATATAAGGGGACACACTGACCATTGATGTAAGGGGACACACTGACCACTGATATAAGGGGACACACTGACCACTGATGTAAGGGGACACCCTGACCACTGATATAAGGGGACACACTGACCACTGATGTAAGGGGACACACTGACCCCTGATGTAAGGGGACACACTGACCACTGATATAAGGCGACACACTGACCACTGATGTAAGGCGACACACTGACCACTGATATAAGGGGACACACTGACCACTGATGTAAGAGGACACACTGACCACTGATATAAGGCGACACACTGACCACTGATGTAAGGCGACACACTGACCACTGATGTAAGGGAACACACTGACCACTGATTTAAGGGGACACACTGACCATGAGTGCCACTTTAGCCACAGTTTGCTTCTCTGCCCATCTTTAGGTCCGGGTCACACACTACATTTGTGGTTTGGGGTGCTGTTAACAATGCACTGGAACCCACATGCAGATTGCAAGGGCAGTGCGTTCAGCTGTGATGTGGGAAATGCGCACAGAACGCATCTTTCCTGCATTGTGTTCTGGTGTGAACTGGTCCTTAATCCCTGTAAGGCATCCAAGGTTTCAGCGATCACTGTAAATATAACCTTACCAGAAACATAGGATGAGGACACCTGAAGAATCCCAAGAGGTCCAGAGACCTCCAAATCCCAGGGAGGTCGCTGCCTGTTGGGTTCTTAGTGAAGCACGAGCCATTAGGAGACACCACACACACCCTATATGATGGGGGTCACTATGTGCACTCCATGCACCCGGCCAGTTTACTTGTTTATAATGTATATGTAATTATAGAGAGAAATACAGAGGCTGCCAATACTGAAAATGCTAGTTGCTTGGCTGTCTTCAGGAACTGACTGGAAACAAGTATCTGGAACATCAGAAGACAACATCTCAGCTCATATATGAAGGCTGCCATTGCTAAGATTGCCTTCTGAAAATGCTAGCTGGCTGGTTGCCACTCCAATCCCTTTTACCCAGAACACAGATTTGTTGTTGAAGAATATTCTTTATTTCTAGATGATGATCTGTAAGAAATCCTTTGTCAGAGTATATTCACCATACAGCACATAATACACACCAACCACACACATTGCAGCCACCTACCCATATGCAGGCATGCACTGGCCATCGGGACATCCAGGAGTTTCCCGGGAGCCAATGGCTTAGTGGGCCAATGGCTCAGTGGGCCGGTTTCAGTGACAGACAGCCTATCAAAGTAATGACTGCGCGAGCCACGCAGCCATTACTTTGAGCACCGCTGTACTGTCCATCCATAAAAACGGCCAGGCCGGTACAAGAAAGAAGTGCCCTGGGCTGGACCGTACAATTTGCTGAGGAGGGGGGCACAGGTGAAGTCCCGACAGTGCTTCACACAGTACACACTAGCAGTAGCCGGCGCTGCTAGGTGTACTGTAGTCGTCTCTTTCTCTGCATTAGTCAGTGATTGTGACAATGTGCCGAGTGTGCTCCATCCCTCAACGCTGCCAGCCTCCCCCTAAGGCGCTTTGTAGTCAAGTCCCAGGGAGACGTCACTCACGGCTGGAGGCAGAACCGCCAATAAGGAACCAGTACGTTCAGTAAAGTGATAATGATTGCCATGCCATTGCCAATGCCATGTGGGATGCGTCCATCCCATCCATCCCCATCCGTGCTCAGCCATCCCATCCATCCCCATCCATGCTCAGCCATTCCATCCATCCCCATCCGTGCTAATCCGTCCCATCCATCCCCATCCGTGCTCAGCCATCCTATCCATCCCCATGCGTGCTCAGCCATCCCATCCATTCCCATATGTGCTCAGCCATCCCATCCATTCCCATCCGTGCTCAGCCATCCCATCCATGCTCAGACATCCCATCCATCCTCACCCATGGTCAGCCATCCCATCCATCCCCATTCGTGCTCAGCCACCCCCATCCGTGCTCAACCACCCCCATCCGTGCTCAGCCACCCTCATCCACGGCTCATCCATCCCCATCCACATTCATCCATCCCCATCCACGCTCATCCATCCCCATCCACGTTCAGCCATCCTCAGCTACGTTCAGCCATCCCCATCCACGCTCAGCCATCCCCATTCATGGCTTATGCATCCACATCCATGGCTCATCCATCCACATTCACATCCATGGCTCAGCCATCCCCATCCGTGGCTCATCCATCCCCATCCACAGCTCACCCATCCCTATCCACAGCTCATTTATGCCTCATTCATGTTCATCCATGCCACATTAGTTCTCATCTGTGCCACATCCATGCCATTTTTTTGGCGCAATTGTGTTTAGTTGTTTTTGTGCGTGTTTGGCCACTTTCACACTGGGGTAGTGTGGGCAGTAGCAGTAAAGCACCACTAGTTCTAGCGGCAGTTATAGCAGCAGCGGGGCACTTTTAACCCCCAAGAAGGGGTTAACAAGGGGTTAAAACTCCCACGCTGCCCATTCATTTCAATGGTCAGGGTGGTTTAGGAGCAGTGTATACAGTGGGATGGATTGGGGGGCGGTTTTCAGGCGCTTTACGGGTGCTATTTTTAGCGCTAAAGTGCCTGAAAGCCGCCCAATGTAAAAGGGGTCTTTGCAAAATTAAAGTGGGCCGGTCTGGATGAAGTCCAGGGCCAAATTTTTGTCCCAGTCCAGCCCTGCCAGTGACACATCTGAGGGGGCCCCCTGCTGCCCCCTCCATTTATGGACACTGGTGAGGCTGCATTGATTGGCACAGGTGAGGCTGTATTGATGGGCACTGGTGAGACTGAGCTGATGGGAACTGGTGAGGCTGCATTGATGGGCACAGGTGAGGCTGCATTGATGGGCACTAATTAGGCTGCATAGATGGGCACTGATAAGGCTATATTGATGAGCACTGGTGAGGCCGAGCTGATGGGCACTGATCAGGTAGCATTGATGGGCACTGACCAGGCTGCATTAATGGGCACTGGTCAGGCTGCATGTATGGGCACTGGTAAGGCTGCATTGATGGACACTGTTGAGGCTGAGCTGATGGACACTGGTGAGGCTGCATTGATGGGCACTGGTGAGGCTGCATTGATGGGCACTGGTGGGACTGCACTGATGGGCATTGGTGGGGCTGCATTGATGGACACTGGTGAGGCTGAGCTGATGGGCACTGGTAAGGCTGTGCTGATGGGTACTGGTGAGGCTGCACTGATGAGGCTGCATTAATCGGCCCTGTGAGGGGCATTGCTGTAGATTAGGGTACACTAGTGTTGCCCTCTGGAGAGTGAACCACAGTGGATCACTTTTCAGAGGGTGTTTGACAGGTGGAAAGGAAGCATTATATTGCCTCCTCACCATCTGATTTATTCCCTAAAAACCTGCACCACTTCACTGCAACTGTGTTTGTTTTGGGGGGGGGGCAGGGGTGCCAGATACAAGATCTGCGCCTGATATAGGAGTCCTGATAATCTAAACGCCATGTTACAGTGTATCTCACCGACCGCTCATTAGAGATCGAACGTCACTTCTGGTTGGGCTTGATGCACAATGTGTTATTAGTAGTGGTGGTGGGGGGGAATCTTGGATGAGTTCCCACACTTTTTTTCCCAGGACTTGACCCCTAGCTAATAGATATATTGATTGATGAAGGATATTAGAATTTTTGCGTTATACAACAGATTCCAGTTCTATTGGTGCTGAAGTTTCTGAAATTCCAGCCAATGAGGCTGTAGCAATATTCCTGCATGACTTTAGCCCTCCCACTTCACTTGTTTTTGTGTGTGTTTGCAAAATTAAAGTGGGCCGGTCTGGATGAAGTCCAGGGCCAAATTTCTGTTCCAGTCCAGCCCTGCTGGCCTGCATCAGCCCGATAGAACACCTTTTGGGCTGAAATAAAGCGGAGACCGGCAGTGGTGTTTTTTTATTCCGCCAGGGTATTAGTCGGTTGGGATGTTCTTCTTTTTTGGGTTTCTCTTTTTTTTTTAACATACTTTGACCAGAGCAATATAATGTTACCATAGTACCATTGTACTACTCTGGGCAAGTGATCAGTATTTTTTTTTTTTTTTTTACACATTATGTTTGCACATAGCAGTGCATTACAATGCAAGCTTTTTACTGAATGACATTGATTCATTCAGTTTCTTTTGCTGTGATTAGCTGTGATCAGTCAGAGCTAAGCACATGGTACAGATGGGCTGTGATTGGCCCAGTCTGCACCATGTGATCACACTGACCAATCACAGCTAGCAACACAATTGTATACAGTGGATGGCTTGAAAGGAAGCCATCTATTTTATACAACTGTCACATGACCTGCTGTGATTGGTTACAGCGGTCACATGGTAGCAGCAGCGGCCGGTACAGTGATCTCCTAGATTGTAAGCTCTAACGAGCAGGGTCCTCTGATTCCTCCTGTTTTGAATTGTATTGTAATTTGTACTGTCTCCCCTAATATTGTAAAGCGCTGCGCAAACTGTCGGCGCTATATAAATCTTGTATAATAATAATAATAATAATCAGCCATTGCAGGGCACCATCCAGGCAAAGAAAATGAAATGCACTGATCTTCCCAGTGTAGAGCTGGGTAGGTGGTAATGTCAGCAGGAGTCAGAGGAAGAGCAGTATATTGGTCTTCCCATTGAAGAGCAGTGCAGGAGTGTGTGTCAGCAAGGGGCAGAGGGAGAGCAGTACACTGATATTCTTAGTGTAGACATGTGCAGGGGGACATGTCAGCAGGAGGGAGAGCAGTACACTGATCTTCCTAGCGAATAGATTGCACATGGGGGCATGTCAGCAGACGTCTGACTACGGGAATACAGGCATGCTGTACATGAGCACAATATCCTGTAGCTCCTCAGTAGCACACTGACCACATTGGGATGGATGTGCTTCCCTGCCCTCTATTAGAGCAATTTTCACATTTCAGCTATTGGTCTATGGACTTAGCAATGCCTTTTTAATACTTCTGACCCTAAAAATGGTTTACTTTGGGTAGTATTGTCTTCTGAAACACACATTCTGTCTTCCACCATCTTAGATCATTCTTCATTGTTCTTACCCTCTTTCTCTACCCCTCTCTGTTCTCCTCCTGACAATTCTACATTCCTCTGCTGTGGCTCCTCCCTCCCTGCTTTGTGCTGGACTGTTCTTCCCGTCCACTGTGGCCCCTTCTGCCCTGGGCTCCATCCTAGTCTTTGTTAACCAGCTTCACTGCCCCTTAATTCCAGATTCATTTATTAGTGGTCATGTTTTTGGGTATCTTGTGGGTGGTATTTCATGTTAGCATAAAAAAATCTCATTACTATACCTCCCTCAGGCTGGGTTCACACTATTGCCAAATGAGGATCACAGCAGGGGTCCAGTGCCTCTCCATTCACCATTTCAGGTCCGATATCAGCCCAGATCTTGGGCTGAATTCGTACCTGAAAGGGACCAAAAGATGCACAGGACTCCTGTGCAATTCGCACCGGAGCCGTGGTGGAGATGAGTGAACTAGCTCCATAGAGAGCCAGTCACAATCTCTTGCTATGCGAATTGGATGCAGAGAAACCCACATCCAATTTGCATAGGTGTGAACCCAGCCTAAAAGCATTCAGGCAACACAAGTCACATGAAGGAATTTGAAGCTACTCCAGAGTGCATAGGAGAGACTCTAAGGACTTCAGCATGTGATCTGAGATCTTTGAGACTAATGGCTTGGAATCGGTGATATGATCAGCACTAGGGGGAGCTTACAGCAGCAATTCTTCAGGAAAAATAAAGACTTAAAGTAGAACTATAGTCAAAATGAAGAAATCAATATGTTATGCCCCTTTACAGTCTGTTAAACATGTCACTGATTGTTTCACAAAAAGCAGCAAGGATGGTGAGATATCTACCTTGTCCCCTGCTGTCATGTGCACTTCCTTTACTGAGGTGACAACTTTATTTCCTGGCTTTCTAATTGCCTGTGTTAGACTCCTGTTGTCCCCATTTGCATCTATTCTCTCTACAAAAATGTCCTGACATCAGTGGGGGAGGGCTCCTATATCCATACAAATCTCAGGTATTTTATTATACACAGAAGTTCTGATTAGGCTCTGCCCACGATCACCCTGCGAAGCCTCGCCCATTCCCACATATGTCCTGCCTTTGCCCGCCCACTTCTCTAGCTCCTAGCTCCTTCTGTTCTGCCAGTTTACAAATTACCAGAGGAAAGCAGGCAGGGAGAAGCACACAGATTAATAGACAGATCTGTGTGCAAATGACCCTATACTGTTTTACATAGCACACACCCAGCTATTGATTGGTAGATGGGTGTGTGTTATGTAAAATAGACTGAGCATCATAGAAGGCTGGATGTCTGGGGATAGACAAGCCAGTTCACTGAAAGGAAATTGCATCTAACCTCTGCTCTGTTCTGCAGAACTCATCCCATCATCACTGCACTATTCAGAAAAGGAGAACTGATATTATAGACCCCAATTACAGCTACGTGGTAGGAAAATAATCATTTCAGTTATTATGTTTATCACCATGTGTAACTTTTAGGTATTTAGATGAGGATTTACTAAAATATATATGTTGCCTTTAGTGGTACTTTAAGCTTAGCTTTTACCATTAATCCATAAACTAGATAAGAAGAGTTTGTTTAGGGTGGAAATCATTATATTATACCTTTGCATTACCTATAGCACCAGTAGAATTTTTATCTTTCCTGGAAATATAAAAGCAAAATTATAAAAAGTAAATGGCAGTTTTACAATATAACACAACACATTACACGGAAATCCAATTGTTTTTGGTTTTCTCAAAATGAAATTTATTTTTAAAACATCTTGATTACAAAGGATAAAAATATATAAACAATAATTGACATTTAAAAATGCTAAATTGTAATCTCTGGATTTACAATAGTATATTTATGACTTGTCCTAATATTAGGAACAGGCTTCTGTTTGTACAGGCATGTGTGTCTACAGCTCAGCTATATACAAGGCAAGTCATCTTTGGTCTGTAGTAAGTTTTTATCCTGCCCATTTATTGCTTTGCTGTTACTCCTATCAAGCTGCGGTGATCGGTTGCCATATGAAATGAAAGATCATAAAAAATAAATCTTCTTGACCCAATGCCGGCCATGCACGTGTCCAATTCTGAACAATTTTTTGTTCAAAAATAGCATCTTTGAATAATCGTTCCATTTGCGACCATTAGTGGGGGTCTCAGCAATGGACAATTTTTGTGTGGCCATCGAATTTGAGTGATCGGGCATGTTGGAGATTTTTGGAAAAACAAATGAATTTCAAATCAATGATGGGAGAATTGTGTGAGAAATATAAGATATAAAGAAATGCGCATGAGCTGTGACCTAGAAAGGAAAGAAGATTACCATGAATTTTCTTTTACATAACAACAGGAGGTGAAATTGAAGGCTTGGTTGGTCAAATTTCAAAATCAATGGTGGCACCATCGGATCACAAAATGCACGAATTTTTGATCTTTGATGGTCAAATCGTTCGGAATTCGACCCATGCATAAGACCACATCAAAGAGATCCCAAGTTTCTGTATCTAAACATGAAGCAATGCAATGGGTGTTAAGAGATAAAGGATAAGGTGGTGCTTACCAGATGAAGAAATCTGACAATAAATCGATTATAGATCAAGATCCGAAGGCTACAGTACCTATATATGGGTCTGATCAGAGAATAGCATACACATAGAGATCCTGATGTTCCAAGCAGTAAAAGTACCACAGAAGTAATAATGCAATACACCACAAGAGGGCACCAGCGGTCAAAATTATGCTATTATTCACTAAGTATTCATCTGAGGACGTATTAAAATCAATAGAAATGTAAACTATACAAATGAGCTGAAAATAGGGGTAACCCCTAAACAGATGCTAATGCAGTAAATAAATAAATATAATTTATAACAAATGTAAAATTAAAAAAAAAACAGATCACTAATGTGAAAAAGTGCAGAGGTGCTAACACATATTTATAAAATACATGCTAGTGTGCTCCAGACCTGCTCTGGGTCTCAGCTGTGATAATTGGAGATGAACAATTCTCAGCTCCTAGGAAGTCACACTCACTACAACCACCTGCACTTTAAATATATATATTTATATGTAGCCATGTGCTCCCTTGAGAATGGCTGAAAGTATTGCTTCACCTGCTATCTGACCTCAATCACACCATATCACACATCCGGAGACACTGACCAGGCCGGCCCTTGTTTTTGTTGTTTTATTGGGGGAAATAACTTGGATGGGGATAAGGGTTTACTGTGGGATGCCCCACAATATATATATGTGTGTGTGTGTGTTTTTCACATTAGTGATCTGTGTTTTTGAATTTTAGATTTTTTATTTTTATTTGTTATGAATTCTATTTATTTATTTACTGCATTAGCACTTGTTTAGGGGTTACCCCTATTTTTCAGCTCATTTGCATAGATTACATTTGTATTGATTTTATTACGTCCTCAGGTGAATCAATACTCAGTGAATAATAGCATAATTTTGAGCGATGTTACCCTCTTCTGGTGTATTGCATTATTACTTCTGTGGTACTTTATATTGCTTGGACCATCAGGATCTTTATTTGTACGATATTCTCTGATCAGACCCATATATAGGTACTGTAGCCTTCGGATCTTGATTTATAATCAATTTATTGTCAGATTTCTTCATCTGGTGAGCGCCACCTTATCCTTTATCTTTACGGTTGTTAGGTTGACCCATTGAGGTTGGCAGCTCCTGTATTCTTTTGTTTGATTGGTTTGCGCATCAATATTTTTTATTTTTAGTGTTCTGAATGTGTTTTTTTCCATTTATCATCACAGCAGTCCCAGAATACCATGAAACACATGCAGCCCACTAAGACAATTTTTTTTGGTAACAATTATTCCTAATTCAATGTAATTTAATAGTTTGTATGGCAAAAACAAAATAAAGGTTTAGGATCCACTAGTATCTGTAAGGCCTAAATCCTTAGGTGCTCTGATCAGGTAATTTTAGACCCTACACTGAAAATAGATTTAATATAAAGCAAACCCAAATCACAATTTTTATGTGTGGTAATATGTGTTAGGGTGCTATTTATTGTGAATGGCACACCAAGCCACTGCAGCTCAGATGTGCAAATGTTGCAAAGCATCCCATAATAATGTGCTACCAGAAGAGAATGTATTTTTTTTGTACATTCTTGTATGTTGGCAACCCATTCAAAATGAATGCCCTAAAGGTGGCCATGGATGAATGGAATCTTGGCTGGCTAAGCAGGGACTGGCCGAGATTAAGACAGTCCATCTATGGACAGGCTGACTGTACCAAAGTCGATTCATCGGTTGTCTTGGGTACAACCAGCATGTCGCATGCAATTATTGCCAGCGCCTATAGCTGCTGGCATTAATCACTGTGTTCTGGCTCCGCCCCCCCACCCCCGCCAGGAGAACACAGTGCCCCCCCCCACCCCTGCCAGGAGAACACAGTGGCTGTACGGGAGGCATTCCCCCATCAACACAGTCAGTGATCGATTAATATAGCGATTTTCTTTCCTGAAACCATGAAAATTGCATAATCTATGGCCTGCTTATCACTATGCACATTAATAAGTGACAAAATCTACATTAGAGGCAGTGCCTTAACTCAAAATGCACGATTGGGCCATGTAGGCTGGTACCTCTGACTTTTCCCTGAAACAAGTTTTCAGATCAGGTATTTTGATTCCAATCTGACTTAAAGAGGAGTTCTGCCCCCACCAAAAATTAAAAGTCAGCAGCTACAAATACTGCAGATTCTTCAGATCGGCTGTCGGGTGCAGCACCATTCCTGGTAAGGGAAATCGGAAGTGAAGCCTTTTGGCTTCACAGCCGGTTCCCTACTGCGTATGCGTGAAGCGTGGTGCGCTTTCCAATTGATCTGGTGGTGGAGAAAGGAGGAGGGGGCCGAATTTCCCAGGAGACTGGGCCACGGCACAGGTAACCGCCCCCCCCCCCCCTCTATGAAAGGTGCCAAATGTGACACCGGAGGGGGAGAGGAGAAGGATAAGTGGAAGTTCCACTTTTGAGTGGAACTCGGCTTTAACTTTCTGCATGCTTGTTCCAGCCGGAGACTCAGTTACCAAGTCAGACTTATACTGCCTCATAAGGTTCCAGGTAGCTAATCAGAGCCTGGATGCTGTATCACCAGGCCCAAACACTATCAGAGGTGAAGCAGGGGCATGCCAAACTTTATGGAAATATTAACTTCCTGAAAGTCAATATTTCCATAGGAACCTTTGCAGGCATCTGCAGCACAGTGAGCTGGAGAGCAGCATGCATGAAAGTGCCACCTGGCTCCTTAAAGGGGAGCTCCAGGCTCCTTCAGAAAAAAAGCTGCTGACTTTTACTATTAGGGCACTTGCCTGTCCACGAATCCAGCGGTGTCTTCACCTGAGTCAATTTTTCAATCAGCTCTCAGCTGCTGCTGTTGCCATTTTGGCTATGGGAAACTGACAGTGAAGCCTGCTACCTACTGCGCACTATGTGCAGTGTTGCCAACCTCCCGCAGCGTTTTTTACTGGCAGAACATGGACAATTTACTGGCGGAGCACAATTTTTACTGGCAACCTGAAAATAACAGAACTCCTATTAAAAACGCAGACAATTGATATTTAAACACAACATGGAGACACTGACAATACCCATATCAAGTAATTTGCTTGGTTTACACTTAAAAAGTCAGCACAGGATGACAAATTATCAGACCCTGATATTTACAAACTGTCAGTAAATTTACTGGCAGTTGGCAACCCTGTTACAATGTCCTTTTGAAATGTACAATGAGCACAGTGCCAGAGGCCAAAAACCAGGCACCCAGAAGAGGTCAGGGAAGATGTTAAAGAGTAGCAGGGGATCCAACAGTCCTATTCCAGGAATGGAGGTGAGTATTCTGTGGGCTTCCAAGTTTGTGGAAGCACCTAAATACCAATACGGTTTTCTAAACAGCTATAGGTAGGGAGCTGTACAACAGTGTTTACAGATACTGAGCTAGTGTCTAAATGACACAACACACATACAAAGTTTGGCTTTTATCTGACAAGAAAAAAAAGTGCTAGGCTCCTTGTACCTAGGGCCCTCTAGGAGCAGGGTGTACATTCTGGCATCTGGGAGGGACAGGTGAAGCACCCAGCCCTCTGCAGACAGCCTAAAACCGACCGACAGACGTCTCCCGACCCACGAAGTGGACAGGGAGGGTCTACGGTCTTACATGTGGGACGAGGATCTCCCGGGATCCATGTTCCTCGGATCGTGAAAAAAAAGAACAGTCTATTTTCGGTTTGAAACATACACACAACACAGTAAATCTGTGATCGAGTCATAGACATTTGTGACAACATGTCGAGGGATGGATATCGACAAATCTTTTGGCATAACCATAAATCCACGAAGGTGTTTGAACCTTCGGGTGTCTTATGAGTGGAGGTAAGGACCTTATCCTGACAACCTAGGGGACGATGAGAAATTGTAGAAGGGACTGGAGAAGACCCACGGACCAAAAACCGGAGACCGTGACACGAGTAACATGTAAAGTTTTCCTGTA
>BLSH010378675.1:1225158-1255817 GCA_018402905.1 Glandirana rugosa | reverse complement strand
GACATAAAGTTTTGCAATGGCCGCCATTTTATTCTCTAGGGTCTTAGAAAAAAAAATATCTAATGTTTGGGGGTTCTAAGTAATTTTATAGCAAAAAAAACTGTTTTTAACTGATAACCTCCAAACTCCAAAAAGAGGCTCGGTCTTAAAGTGGTTAATTAATACTTTTCAGACCCATTTTGAAGATGATCTCCATTTTTGCATTTTTTATGTTTTTATTTTTTTAAAAATATTTAACGTTATTTCCCTGTCCCCATTTCTTTGTAGGTCACTTGTCCCACCCTTACCCACATTTCCTTCCTTTTGCAGACCTCTAGGACCTTCCAGGACTATTTTACAGCATTTTTTGTGCCTAAAAGTCCGGGTCTCCATTGATTTCAATGGGGTTCGGGGTCCGGGACAAAGTTCGGGTTCTGTCCGGACCCGAACCAGGACTTTGTCCCGAAGTTCGGCCGAACCAGCAGAACCCGGACTTCTAGAAGTTCGCTCAACTCTACCCATGACAGATTATATGTGCTCTCTAGTGAATTCTCTACAAGAAAATATGGAGAACTTATAATAGTGAACTTCCTGTAGAGTAACAATGTGCATAACCTATGATTTAGAAGTGTAAAAGTTTTCTAGTTAAAGTGCTTGTAAACCCATACCTATATCCAGTGTAGTAACTAGCCTTAGGTGATACACAGAGATTAAACAAGTCCTCCTTGTACCCGTTTATCCACATCTTTCTCTCCTCTTCAACTGTTCAAAGTGCAGTTTACACAGCATTTCTGAACTCCAGAAGGCAGACAGCGGGTTTCTTATGTCACACACTGCAGAGCATAGAGCAAGAAGCTTAGTGTGATCTGACCTGAGTGGAGGGAATGGACACACATCCCCTCTACACAGTCACATAGTGAAAAATGCACACCTGAGGCTGTCAATCACCTGCTCTGTGCTCTCAAGATTGTCTGGTGTCGGCATAGACCAGTGTTTTATCAGTCAAGGCACCCTTTAAAATTATGCATCCCATTCTAAAATGTAAAAAAACTAAACTAATAGTTTTATATAATGCTGCGGTGTCTACAAGTGTAGGATACCCAACATTAGAAGTGATTTATTTTTACAAAACAGTACAATTCTGCACACTGGTACTGCCTAGTGTTCCAGTGTTTCTCTTCTCCTTCAGTTTCTCTCCTACATTCAGCTATTGTGACCCCAGTGCTGATAGAGTGGAGCAGGGGAGGGGCAAACAAGGACATCGCCCAACATTCTCCTTATCAACTGATGATGTCAGTTGACAGCAGCTTGCCCGCATGGTGCCCAACGTTGTAATGCTGCAAAATAAAAACCTGTGGCTTTGTGCAAAAATAGCAGGCTTGATCTACCTGCTGGCTTGTTAACAATTTTTGGGCAATTTGGGGCAATGTTTAGGAATTTTGCCAAGGCACCCCCGAAGAACCCAGAAGGCACCCCAGAGTGCCACAACACCCTGGTTGAAAAAGGTTGGCATAGAGTCCAGTGATGGCGAACATTGGCACCCCAGATGTTTAGGAACTACATTTCCCATGATGCTTATGCACTCTGCAATGTAGTTGAGCATCATGGGAAATGTAGCTCCAAAACATCTGGAGTGCCAAGGTTCGCCATCACTGGCATAGACTGTCAGAAGTGATATGTACACATAGCATAGGAGAGATTGGAGACAGAAATCACACAAGGTGCCTTGAATAGAGGCAAGCTATAAAGGGATATGCTTTGTTCTTTTTTCATTTCAGAGGTTTACAACCACTTTAATTCAAACCCTGGCAGTTGTTTATGTGTAAGAAAAACAAATATTAGGGTGAGGTCGAGCTAACAAGATGAATAGGAAAGAGTTTTATTGGAAAAAATGCCTGTAGCTAAGCTTTAAACTGTTACTGAATATATGTATATTTTATTTTCCATGCATAGCTAATTGAATATCACAGTGTTGCCCAGATGGTATTAAATGACATCCCAGAGAATCCAAGGTAAGAATCAAGCTTCTGATAACACAGTCATCTTTTCTGGTATATTTGTGACAAAGGTATAACCTTATAATAGTGTATAGGTAGGTGAATATTGAGCTAAGTAATAGACGTCTAGAACAGCAGCTGACACCACAATCAAACAGAATTGTGTAGGTAGAATCTAGGGATTAAAGTGCAGCGCTTATACACTATATTGTAGTGCACCATACACTTTAAAGTGCATACAGTGAACAAATTATATGGAATAATATAATGAAAAACCAAAATGTGTATATGAATCCGAAGTAAAACAAAAGGAGTAAGACTTAACTCCCAATAATCTGAATTATATATACAAAGTGAAGTACCTCTATATATACAACATCACAGTAATGATAAAGTGCATGTGGCAATAATGCAAAAGTTACAAAAAATATATATAATACAAATAACACCAAGAAATGAATAATAGAATAAAAAGTTTGTGAAAAATTCAAGAAGTCATATTAGACGATCAATGTGTACAAAAGAATATACTTTTGCACCCATTGATCGTCTAATACGACTTCTTGAATTTTTTACAAACCTTTTATTCTATTATTCATTTCTTGGTGTCTATATATTTTTTGTAACTTTTGCATCATAACCTTATAATAAACAGAGTGCCGTGCAAAGTCACCACAGATGTTTTTTATTTGTGTAACTATGGTGCTGTGCTATGTTTTTTTTGACGCTGCAACAGGCATGCTTCTTACGCAGTCCAACCCTGTAATCACTGACTGTTTCCTTGTGACTGTGATGATTAAACTCTCAGGGGGCACCATAGTTAGTAAGAGGACTGGAGGAATGGTTCTAGGTCTCCCCACTTAAAGTGGTTGTAAACCCTTACATATACCCAGTGAAGTGACTGGCCTCAGGTGATACACAGGGATGAAACAAATCCTCCTACATAAGCTGTACCTGTTTATCTGCAGTACAGACATCTTTCCCCTACATCCAAGCGCAGAATTAACATGGGATCTCTCAGCTCTGAAAAGCAGGGGGAGGAGAGCTGAAGCTACATCTCTGAAGAGAGCTCTGAGAGCTGATCGGAGGGAAGGGACACACTACCCCCCCCCCCCCTCATGTAGCACACAGGAACAGAGCTGAGGAGCTCCCTCCCCTGTCTCCGTTTTTCTCTTGGTGTCGGGAAAACTGTTCAGAAGTGACTCGTGCTTATAGAAGAGGAATGAAGCAGCAGACAGAAATTACACTTAGTGCTCTGGATTGAGACAAGTACACACTATAGAGGGATAGGCTTTGTTCATATTTCATGTCTGAGGTTTACAACCACTTTAACCCCTTGGTGCCGGCCGTGCGCAAATATGCGTCCTCTCGGCACTTGGTGCGTGAATTGCTGCCCAAACACCTGTGCTAAGAGCACACACTGCGTGCTCCCAACACAGTTACCAGTGCCTTACTGAAAGCTCACGATTTCTGCTTGTGATCGGGGGTTTCGGATCGCTTGATAGCCAATCACGGCGGTCACGTTTTCTTAAGCCCCGCCCCACCTCCCAGCGTCATTAACCTCTTGACCTGGGAGGTGCCGATGTGAAAAGGCTAAGGAACAGAATACTGCTAAGGAAGTGAACTCTTTCTTGCACTTAACCACCCCTTGTCAGAGCCAAGTGACGGTTCCAGGAATATTGACTGAAGGATTTTCTCACCTTACCTCATGAGCAATTAGGGGCACCAGTGGACTAACTAAGGGGCACTGATAAGATTGTGTACAGGAATGTGTATTGGAGACATTGTATGAACTTATTTTTGTTATTTTCAACAACTTCAGTAAGGCATGTTTATTGTTATTCAACTTGGCCTGGTCTGAAATTACTTGAGGACAGTCGTAAAGGGGTGCGATGCATGTATGGTGTATCACAAGAACAGGGCTTAATAAGGAGACAAGACAAGATAGAGATGACACATGCAGTGTCTCTTCTGCAATAAAATCCACCTACCTGCCTGCTTGCAGCATTCTTTAACATGTGAACTGAGATGTGAATGCACAGCTCAGTTTATCGTGCTGGCCCGATCCCTGTGTATCGGGATGACTGGATCCTGCACATGGCAATGAAGACTGCAGAAAAATGGCACACAGAAGAAGATGCCGACGAGGGACAGTTGGAAGAAAGGTGCATTTTGTATCCTTTAATTCTGGTTTAGTGTCTATTTAGGTCACTATACATTATGTTTTATGTGTACGTGTTCTCTTTTTTGTAGTGCAAATGAACATCCAATGAGCATTGCGGAACTGACTCCTACACTAAATGATGTCATTGTCCTCGATCTAGAATTCAAGGGGACCACAGAACCATTTAATTTAGTTCTGGAGCCTTATGTAATCATCTTTTCTGGAGAAAGTTTTATTGACACCACTATGAGGAAGAAGTTTATAGTAAGTTTTGTTTTTAAGTTCTAAACATATTAGTTGCTCCTATTAAAGCAGAGTTCAGATCAAAGGTGAAACTTCTGCTTATCCGTCTCCTCCCCCCCCCCCCCCCGGTGCCATATTTGGCACCTATCAGGGGGGAGGGGGGAACTGGTGCCTGTTTTTCACAGGTATCGTTCCCCACTTCGGCGAGACTGGGCCGCAGCTGGGGTGCCGACATTGCGGGCTCCCTGGACAGGTAAGTGTCCATATATTAAAAGTCTGCAGCTGCAGTATTTGTAGCTGCTGACTTTTAATTTTTCGTGGGGGGCTGGACCTCCTCTTTAAGTTACATCTATCGTCTTTTTGAGGTCCTATTCACACTAAAGCATTTTGATTTACTACGAGCAAATGGGTTGTGCATTTTGCAAGGGAAGTTATACTTTGCAAGGGAATTTGCTCCAAAGCTTATTGAACGTGGTGTAATGCATAACAGGCTTGTTCCAGGTCAGGGACTATGTGATGATGATGCAAGGATGAGAGCCCTGCAGCATACATCTTAAAAACCCATAAAAAAATGTTCCCTGTTTCCATTTATACTGAAAGACTACCATTTTGCTGATCCTATCCCAATTCAGGCGTACAGACAATTTTGTTATTAGAGTTTTAATGAAAATAAGTATATAAAGTCTTTATGTGTTGTGTATTAGTGTGTTATACTACTCTCCATCCAGTAGGGGGAAGCATTGTAAAAATATTCACTTGTCATTTTTCTGGTTGAGCTATGTATCTCAAGGGATCTATGGTACTGTATATCTCTGTTGGATTGAAAGAAGTCCTGTGAGTGCCTGTCCATGTCGATACTTCAAATATATTTTATAATACACAAAATTATGATTTATACATTTTTTTTTTTTATGATTTATACATTTTATGACCTCATTCTGCAAAGATGCTTATTTAGCTGATTGTGAGTGCTCCTGCAAACTAATTTATTAAATGCAATCATAACAAATATGGCACAAATAACATAAAAATGTGAAAATACCAGGAAGAATTGTTTTTAAGAAAGTATTAGTACCACACATAAAATATATTTTGTCTTGTAGATGTGGAATAACAGCAAATCCTCTATCCAGTTTGAGTGGGATAACATTACAGCTCCGAACATCATCCAGATTGAGCCACATAATGGAAGCATTGGTATCTCTTGAATGCCTTTATTTGTTGGGCTGTTTTGTGTATTACTGTATATTTTATTGATTATTTTGCCAGATGACAAGTTTGTGGCCTTGGAGCAACCCAGAATCCAAACTGATCATTGTAGTGAAATGCCAAGAATCTCAATATATAGAAAAAAATCCTTACCGATCAGCCAAATCTATTTGACCACCCACCTAATATTGAGTAGGCCCCCCTTTGACCATCAAAACAGCCCTGACCCATCATGGATGCCACTAGACCTTTGACTGTATGCTTTGGTATCTGGCAACAAGCCATCGGTAGCAGACCCTTTAAATCCTGCAAGTTGCAAGTTAGGGCCTCCATGGATCCGACTTGGTTTTCCAACATATTTCACAAATGGTAATTTGGATTGAGATCTGGAGAAGTTGGAAGCCAAGTGGTACAGTTCTGATGCTCATGTGCCCACTGTAGGCACATTTGGCTGTGAACATGGGTCAGCATGGGCGCCCTGAATGGTCTGTGGCTATACAGTCACATAAACAAAAAACTGGGATGCCCATTTTTTTTGCTTTCAACACATCAACTTCAAGGACGACATGTCTACTTGCTGCCTAATATATCCCACCCACTTTGAGATGAGATAGTGACAAGATAACCAATGATATTCACTTAACCTGTCAGTGGTCATAAAGGTATGGCTGATCGGTGTATCGGCTCTGTGCAGGGGAGGGAAGGACAGGGCTCCACAAAAGGTGTGATGTGTCCCTGGATTGCTCATTGCCAGGAGGGAGATCTATTCATTGTGCTATGGAATATGCAATTTTTTTTTGCTCTTAGCTAACATAGTTTAAAGTGTATCTAAACCAAGCAACAAAAATGTTATTGTATTTTAACCTGGAATCTTCATTTTCTAGGGTGATAATGCTCACTCACTGTGCTGTGTCTATAAAGAAGCAGCTCTGTCACCTTAGCAGGGCACTACGAACCCCCTCCCCCTCCTCCTCTCCATAACATAGAGGGAAGGGGTTCTGTAGTTCTCAGTAATTACTGAGAACAATGTAACTGAGAAGACTGCAGCACAGACAGAAAACTTGGGCAGATAAACAATTTTTTTTTTTAGGATCAACCAGTGTTTTTTTGCAAAATAGTTTCAACAGAATATTTAACAGGCCAGAGATACTAATTGACGCATTATAGCAGAATTTTGGTAAAAAATGGGATTTATGTACAGCTACCAAACCCAAATTCTCCTGAGTAATGATCAGGGTATTAACTAGCATACTCTTAGACAGCTTGATCCACAGCAATCATATACAGTAGTTTTCCTATTATTGTGCTTTCAGTTTTGCCAATACTCATACCCTTCCCCTTATCTTACCACTCTAATTTCTTTTTCTTTCAAACTAGTAGGATGTACATTTTATTATATATTTAAAAATCCACCTAATATGCTTGCATCTATCAGGAAAGATGAGGTGAGGTATGCATTTAAAGGAGAAATAGTGCCAAAGCTCTTTTGGCTCTACTTCTCCTCTTGGTTACAGGAGTGCGCTTAGTTCTGCACTCCTGTGACCCATATTTAGCCAGCAGTGTCCACTGTCAGCTGATGTCACTCAGCTGGTCTAAGCTCTGGAGAGATTCCGACTTTAATGCCGGGAACCACCCAGATCCCTGATTGGCAGCTGGCTCACTTTTAACGCAACAACATTTGTACACTTCCATTGAAGACATAACACTCTGTTTCCACATATTTATCCTCTGTTACCCTCTAACTAATTCACAAATAATACATTCAATAACTTAATTGACAAGGAAACTCTATGCCTAAACTCAAAGCTGTTCAGCATGCACATCACCATTGCTGAAAGACTCCGCAGAGAGCTGGGCATGTTCTATTGTGGCATGTCTTTGCAGGGGGGCATATGTTTCTCACTAGTGGTTACATATAGTTTTGCATTACTGGACTGAATAAAGCTTGTGTGTTTAAACCATTCAGTAGTTTTTACTTTATTGCTGCCCATAGATTGCATAAGAGACATGGCTATGATGATGAGGCAGATGTCTAGCAACAGAATGATTTTATATACCCTAACTATGAACATCTTTTATTTGGTCCATTTTGGTCTGTTAAATATACCTTTAAACGCATTATTTTATATCTGTGCAACGAGTACACAAAAGGCTAGAAGGTTAGTATGCGCTGCTCTATGTACGCCAGGGACGTGCGGTGAGGTCAGTGGCTGGCAAGGCACTGGCTAGTATCAGAGCCAGATACACACAGGTTACATGCGCCGCAAATGTTAGAGTGTGAGCAATAATTCTAGCACTAGACCTCCTCTATAGCTCTAAACATGTATCCTCTAAAAATGTTAAAGCGTTGCCTATGGAAATTCTTAAGTACTGAAGTTTGGTGCCATTCCTCAAGTGTGCACAATTTTGAAGTGTGACATGATAGGTATCTATTTACTTGGTGTAACATCATCTTTCACATTATACAAAAAATTGGGCTAACTTTTTTGTTTTTCTTTATTCATGAAATAGTTTCTTTCCAAAAAAACTGCATTTAAAAAATTGTTGCGCAAATACTGTGTAACATAAAAAGTTGCAACAACCGCCATTTTATTCCCTAGGGTGTCTGCTAAAACAATATATACATATATATATATATATATATATATATACACATCTATATATATAATGTTTGGTTGTTCTGAGTCATTTTCTAGCAAAAAAAATGATGATGTTTACATGTAGGAGAGACGTGTCAGAATTGACCTGGGTGGCATGTGGTTAATTACCATAAGTAAGTATTATACAGATAATTATTATATATTGTTTTTAAGGTAATTTACTATATTTTCAAAAACTGTACTCAAGCAGGTGACTTAAAGGACAAATTATTGAAGTTTGAAGTTATAACTTCAAGTCAGTAATTTCACAGTAAATTGATAAATAAAAAATTATTATCTTATAACGTATAGCATAATAATATATGATTTAGCTTGTACCTTTTCAACAGCAGCAGATTCTCATTCTCCCTCTTAACTGCGTGAGAAAAACATGGGATTATGGGTAAATCTTATACACATAAACCCATGTTTTTCCTTGTAGTTAAGAGGGCTGGGCTGGAAGGGAGCATTTGTCTTTTAGACACATGCCCCCTTCTATGACACTGCAGTGAGAGGCCAGCCTCCACTGCAGTATTTTTATTGGACAACTTGGGCCAATGGTGCTTTATCATTGGTCCAAGGCTCCAAGCTATCCACTGAGCTCAGTGCCTCTGACAAGGAGTGAGAGGCACTGTGAGCTCATCCCCTGAGTCTGCTGCAAACAGAGTGTTCCAGCTTGTATTTAAACTGGCCGCTCTGTACGTAGCTTCTGACAGGCTGCACAAGGAACCCCATATCTCCGGACCCATGGATGATAGGAGCCCCAAATTTTGACCAGTTGTGGGATAGGACCATATCTACGTACCCCCCAATTTTGGGGTCTCTGTGAACCCATGCCGCTGAACTACGACCCCTGAAGCTTGATCATTTTTTTTGTTTGCTTTTATGTTCATGGCTCTGCCTCACCTGCCTCCCCTGACTGCACGTCTCTGATGTACGCTACAAACCCCATGGTCCAAAGTCCATCTCGGGAGCAAGTGGCTATGTTCCTACATACAGTGGGATTAAGGAGAATGAACGTAGCCACCCTCTAACAGGAAGTCAGATCATGGCAGCAGAAAAAAAAGGAATTTGGAAAATTAAAGGAGGTTGAGAGCAATAGAAGGGACTTTTTATACTTCAATAGAATTTTTATTTTTAAACCAAAGATTAGTGTCAATTTAAGTCACTTCTTTTAGCAGTATTCTCTTACAGCTGGTGACATTGTTCTCAATTTCAGAGCCCAGTAAATTCTGTGAATTTGAACTGATCTTCACTGGATTACACACTGGATCCTGTAGAGAGAATGTGAATTGCCACATATTACATTCTTCGGAGCCCGTGGTGTTACATGTGGAAGCCAATTTTAAGGTTTTTATCTTGTTATACTCATGCACTTTCTATTAACAAAATACCACTACATTTTGGTATTGTCTGTAACATATGCTGCCCATGTTATGTACATGTTTAATAAACTAAGATTCAAAATAATTTTTGGTCACCAATGTATCCCAATGCATCATGATATAGGAAGCAGCACAGTTAATAGTGGTTTTCATCTGCAAAGCATTATTGCGAAATTGCAGTTTTTTCTATAATCTTTATTTATCTATATTTTTCTTTTTACAGTCAATAGACAAACATATAACCAACAATCATTTAAAGACTACCTCGTACTAATCCCCCCATACAGTCACCCATTGATTAAAAAAATGGGGGGGGGGGATTTAGTGCCCCCTCACTTTCATGGTGAAGGAAACTGTAAACTCCGCTTCGCTCTACTAAAATGAATCCATGGTTCCCATTTAGCATGAAACTCTTCCAATCGGTTACTATATGTACAGACCCATTTCTCATCTTCCATAATTTTGTTGACCTGTTTCGCACAGTGTTCTATAGTAGGTACTTGGGGCTTTTTCCAATAGACCGGAATTAGCCCTTTAGCTAAATCCAACAGATGTGGAACTATATTCCTTCTTACATGCCCTGATGGAACTTTGAGTGCCATGAAAGAGGCATTGCACAGGGTCGTCCCTGATCAAGGCCGTTGTAATTTTAGAGATCAAATTCCTGAGCTCAGCCCAAAATGTCCTAATATTAGGGCATTCCCACCAGATGTGCATATGAGAGTCTTGTTTTGCAAATGATATATAATCCATCTGCCAATGTATTTCAGGATTATCATACTGTTTACTGATTCATATCATGTATTAAATTATACAAATCTTTTTCTTTTTTTTGGGGGGGGGGGGAGTTGGTAATAATTAGAACCCCCCGCATACTTTTACTTCTATCTTGGGACAGTTGGAGAGATTTCCCCTCACTTACTGTAACAGTGACCAAGGTTTCATCAAACAGAAAGTGAAGGAAAATCTGCATTGGGGACACATACATCAATAAAATGTCCATAGGGTTCTAGCCCTCCCCTAGCCTAAAATTATATAATTTTTTTCCTGTCTGTTTTGCTGTTGGAGATTTTTCTCACTTCGGTTCTCAACACACCCCGTAACATAGCATACATTTTAATGATTATATGCCAATGTTTTAGAACTTCTCCTCTGAAACTGAAGCCTGTCCATGTATGACTTGCTCTGAGGACTCGTTCACACTTTCTTTGCTCTCTGAAAAGCAATCTGCATTCAGATCGATTTTCAGAGAGTTAATGACTAGCAGCGAGGAGATCATGTATCGCCTCCTCACCACCTGCTGTAACCCCTTAAACCTCACACTAGTGCACCGCAACCGTGTGCCTTTTTTGCATTCCTATTGAGGCCATAAAATATTATGGCCGTGACATGTGTACACCCCCAACCGCTGCCTCTGCAGCTAAAGGGACTAGTTGTTGGGTTTTGGTAAAATGTAGCTCAACCGCATCATGGTTTTACCACCCCCAACTGAAGAAACCCTAAAAGTTCCAGCAAGCTTTATTTTCCAGGTTTGTGCGGTTTAGTAACAATTGTTTGTTCTCCTTGAAAACTTGTATTGCTTAATGCTGTTTTTCTTTTTGCAGGGTCCAGTGGTTTCAATAGCCATCCCATCACTCGACTTGGAACTAATAAAGCTTGGCACTAAAGTTCTCAGCACCTTTATCATTGAAAATATGAGTTCACTGGCTGCAAAGTGGAGGATTTGTGAGAGCAAAGCCTGTCTTACTGAGCGAGGAGAAGAGGTATTAAAGAGGAATTTCTATTTATATGATAAAAAACTCACCATGGACCTATTTAGATCTGTGTTCATTCGCTGTGTCTATTGGAGAGAGCCATTTTCACATGATCATAAAGTTTTGTTTTTGTCTTTTAAATAACAGACTGTTATACCTACCTTACCTTCTCTGTGCAATTTTTGCACAGAGCTGCCCTGATCCTCCTCGTCTGGGATCCCCCGCCAGTTCCCTCAGCTCATCCTCTTCTCTGTGTGCCAGCATAAGTAGCCTTCAATGGTTGCACACATTGCAGGTCTGATCCCAGGGCAGGCTGTGTAGATCTATTGACAGACACAGTGTGGCTCGGCCTTGCCCCCACTCCTTCCTCACAGGATTTAATTGACAGCAGTGGGAGCCAATGCCTCAGTCCCTGTGAGGAAAGAGGGAGCATCACTGCTGCTCTCGGGCACAGCACTGGATCAAGATCAGGCTCAGGTAAGTATATATGGGGTGCTAGGGGGAGCTGAATATGAAAGTTTTTTTTTTACCTTCATTCAGAGAATGCATTAGGGTCCTTTCACATGGGTGTTCCGTATGTCTGTTTTTCCTCTATCCTTTGGAGGATGAAAAACGTACATACATGTATCTCTATGGGCTAGCGGACGTTGGTAGATGATCATCTGCTGACATCCACCTCCGCTAAGTTCTGTTTTTTGAGACAGCAGAAAATCCTATTTTTCTTCCATTTATAAAAATGGAACGGACGAAAAATGGATATTAGTGGACTTGGGCTAAAAAAAACATGAGACTTTACAACCACTTTAAAGATATAAAAGTCACACATGGTCATGCACAGGCCATCAACACTGTTTTACTGCTTGTATGTAAGAGATAACACAATGATCATTTTATATTTCTGCTTATCAGGTACAGTTACATAATGGACAAAAAAACCTTGTAGAGGCATACTTCATGTGTTTTTTAGTTGTTTCTTTGGAGAAGGCTTATTCACAGGACTACAAGCTATTCTGACCAATTTCAAAGTGAAAGTGAAGGAACAAGCTGAGGGCAGACTGAGATAAAAAGGGTTAATATGCAATACACCACCCAAGCCTTGAGAGATTTTTTTTTAATCCCTGAAAAAGGGGTTTTGCACATTCCTGACAGTAGTCTGCCAAGTTAAGTTACCAAGTACATTATTCCAAGGTGGCCAAATCTTATAGAATTTTGGGGGCAGGACCTACTGCTATATGTTATTTTTATTTTGTTAACTCTGCCATATAATAAAAGTGATGAAGACATTTAAAGGCTTAGTTCACCTTTGTGAAGGCTCCATCCATCAGTGGATCACAGGTGCAATGCCAGGCTCCTGCATGTGGGCAGCTTGGACCCAGGTTAAAGAAACGGCGCACAAAGTCCAAAAAAGGATGAACAGTTATTATATTGATAAGTTGCATGTAAGGTTAACGATAAACGGCAATCACTAGTACTAGTAATATTGAAGCACTTGAAGTTACAGTTCCAGACACTCTTGTAGTAGCAAACTCAGTACCACTAAGGGCCAATTCACACCAGTGCATTGATCTGTGTTTTAGCGCAGCTGTAAGTAACAATAATGTCCAATGTGTCCTATTCACACCATAACGCTGCACATGCATGTCAACGGACATCAAAATGTATGTCAACGGATGTCAAAATGTATGTCAACGGACGTCAAAATGTATGTCAACGGACATCAAAATGTATGTCAGCGTACATTAAAACATGACTAAAATGGATGGAGATGTACATGCATTTTCCATACATTTTAGCACAAGTCAGTGTGAATTGGCTCTAATAGTAATGGATGCAGCAGTACTGGGGGTAACAGTTACAGTAATGCTGGTAGTACAGTGGTATATATTTAGCACCACAAGGTATCACACAGGCACAGCCTACATTACTGGGGCAGCAACTGAAGGAGGAGTGGCTTGCTGGCAGGGTCACGGCGCTTGGGGAAGCTGTACAGATCCTATGCAGTAATCCTATGCAGTAGGCATGCAGCAGTGAGCAGTGTCCCTAATCTCTCCAATGTCACACAGGAACCTTTCCCTAACACTAATTCACTGTTCCTGAAAAGCGGGGTTCCTTTCCCTACTCTAGACACTCCCAAATGCACACCAAATCCAACAGGGCACTGATATTTATTATCTCTGCCCACACTAAAGATGGCTGTCAAAAGTCACTCAGTATTGCAGTGTCCAGTCGGACAGTTACTCCAATGGTGACACATATGGAGTCTACAGAGGAACAATGTTCCTCTCAGCCTCTGCACAGCAGCACAGTAACACAGCACCACCTAAAATATCACCCAGCTTGTCACCCAGCCCGTGTCCCTGTTAAGGGTGTGGGAAACTTCAGACCGACCCAGGAGGTCTCCGAACCCAGTTCCAGGGGTGAAAGATCTCAGGTTGTAAGGTAGAACACCACCGCACCATTCACCATTCACTCACAAGACCCCATTATAGGGTACACTGGCATCTTTCACAGGAAACTTTGGCAAAGTAGATCTCATCTCAGTAGTCACCCAATGTGAAAAGAAAGGCCAACATAGTGTAATACTGACAAATAATTTAATATAAAAAGAAGAAGTACACTTACAAAGGTAAAAATCTCTTGTGCTCAGAAAAGACAAGCTGGCCGACTCTATACAGGTATTCTTCGAGGCAGTGACGTCAGCGGGCATCTAATTGAAACGAAACGCACGTTGGGAGGGCGCGCTGACACATTGGGTGTCTACTGAGATGAGATCTACTTTGCCCAAGTTTCCTGTGAAAGATGCCGGTATACCCTGTAATGGGGTCTTGTGAGTGAATGGTGCGGTGGTGTTCTACCTTACAACTTGAGATCTTTCACCCCTGGAACCCGGGTTTGGAGACCTCCTGGGTCGGTCTGAAGTTTCTCACACCCTTAACAGGGTGACAAGCCAAAGCCCTTTTTGCGCTTACCTCTGGTAAGCAGCCTTATTGTTGGTGGCGGTTATCACTCTATGGTCCTGCATGAACATCTGGTGTCATCTTGTGGATTCTATATGATCAATCGTTTATTTGGATTTATTCGGAATTTACCACTTTATATGAACTTTATTTGATGTTTTTCCATTTGGTAGGAGGACTTATATGTGGTTTAATTTATGATTCACTAGTTATTAGTTTGTGCTTTTTATGACTGACCCTCATTTTATTTTTCTTTTATTTTTTTTTTATTTTCTGATTTTCTCACTATACTGATCTATATGCAATTTATTATTTAGCGCAGCCTGTTATTTTTTAATTTAAAAATATAACATAGGTGTTATCCCATTTTGGCTGCAAAAGTGGAAATATATTTTGAAGCTGAAATTTAGTAAATAAATATGAGTGAGAACCAGGGAGGGGATCCTGTCATTTAGTCAATTCTCCCACATTCAGAGATCATTTTACATGCAGTGTACTTTATGCATGGGCTATTCTCAGTGGATGAGAGGGGAGAAGGGGTGGGTCCACATCATACCTTACCTTTTTTTTCTACAGCTCACAGACCTGAATTTATTAAAACTGAATTACAGATATTGATTTTTTTGGATACATTGGTCCAATGTAATTATTATCTAGTAAATTATGCAAATGTGAATTGCACACATGCATTTTACTCAATAAATGCAAGCCATTCTCTGAACAGGTTGAGATTGACATCACCGCCCGCTTTTCCACCTTGCCCAATCAGAGAGCAGTTGCATTCATTCAGAAAACTGCAAGGTGTCCTGTGAATGGTACCTGTGCATTCTTCAACATGTGAAGCATTCATCTATTTAAAAAAAAGGGGCAGGGGGGTTACAAGTATTGGGCTCTGTTAAGTCTAAGTTCACATATATGTGGGATGGGGAATGTATTCAGATTGCATGTGTTCTTCAACCCATAGGCAAAATGCACTGCTCTTTTTGTAAACATGCAGCTGTGCCATTAACTGTTAATAGCACCCAGGGGCGTAACGATAGGGGTTGCAGGGGTTGCAATTGCAACCGGGCCCTATGGTCCAGGGGGCCCATGTGCCTCCCTTGTACACCTGAATAGGAGGGATGGCGGGGGTGGCATTTAGAGGACCCAATCTCCTCCATTTTCCTCTATCCAGTGTACTTGTCTTCTGCTGTTCCCAGGGCCCCTGTGTGCTTCTCTGGTCCCCCTGGGGCCTGCTGCAGAACTTGTGAAAGGGCCCCACTGCAGTACCGTAATAAAGGGACCCACGATGGGAGTAAAGGGCCCCAGGATCAGTGGGAAGAGGGAAGGGCCCTGGCCAGGGGTCAGGGGGCCCTTCATAATTTCTTGCATCGGGGCCCTGAAGGTTCTAGTTACGCCTCTGATAGCACCCCCACACATCCACAAATGTGGTTCTTTTTTGGGTACATATAACCACACTGTGCTTTTTAGACAAAGGGTTAGGGACATTTTCCCTGCATTTCCCTCAGGTACAGTGGTCCATTAAGATGAATGAGCAGCAATGTGAACCTAGTCATAGTCTGACTGCTTATAGAATACCGTATATACTTCTAATTGCTGTTATAGCTTTGTTTTGTCCACTTCCACAAGGATAGGCTTGATGCTGACAAATTAATTAAGCAGCTTTTTTTTTACAGCCTACTAAAATATTATGCTTTGCAAAAAGCACACCCTGCCATTGTCTTGTCATAATTGATTGACATTATGTACATTGTTTGCACCTGCAGGAGTCCCAGTTTTCCATTTCTCCTGACTGTGGAATGTTAGCTCCTCTGGGTACAGCACAAGTTTCAGTCCTGTTTAAACCATTGACCTGTCAGAGGCTAAGGACAGTTTTGGAATTGGAGGTGAAGAATGGTGAAGGGAGGTAAGTGATGAAAAAAGAGCAAAAAAATGCAAATATTTAGTTGGTATCTACATGGTCTTATATCCCACATACATACATCTACATACCCATCCATATTGGGGTTAATTTACTAAAGGCAAATGGGCTGCTCAATTTGCAAGGGAATTATCCCCAGAGCTTAGCAAATTAAGTGAACCTCTGCAAACTTCCATCATTCAATTATGTGCGAGCAAAAATAAAAAATAATATTTTCCTTGAATGTGATTGGATCTTCTTTCCAAAGTGAATTTTCCGCACATTCACTAATCTAAGGGAAGATTCCATACAAGGTGAAAATTTCCTTGCAAAGTGAATAACCTATTTGTCTTTAGTAAATCAACCCCTTGGCCTCAAGCATTTGGAATCTGTATTGTACTGCAACAGTAGGATCCCAAGTGTATAAATGTGTTGTTTCCTGCTAGCTTTATATATTTGTAACGATGCATACAACACTGCAGCTATTTCCTAGTAGAATTAGCATCACATGAAATTATGTGAACACCTGAAGTCTTTTAATATCAGCCAGATTAGTGCTTCATTACTTGATTTTGTCTATGACAGCCATTACAGCATAAAGCACATCATGGATGCTGTCATTACATAAAATGACTTGTTCAGTTATCGCATTTGTATTTATTCCAGCTACTTGCCGATTGCTGCTGATGTACAGGTGCCCCAGGTTTGTCTCCTTAACAGCTGCTTAGTGTTTCCTGAGATCTATGTTGGAGTCCCAGCTCAATCTATAGTAAAAATGTTCAATCAAGGGCGACTGCCAGCATCTTTTTCATGGGAAGAGGTAATTTTTTTAAATAATGTTTCATGATATAACATGATCTAAGTTCATTTATGTAACAGATTGAAAGCGGCACAAAGTAAGAAATGTAATACTGTCACTATTCAGGACCGTATGCCGGTATATATACCTTACATTCCCTATTCTCACTAACGGGACATAGTTCACACATTAGACAGACACAATTACTCTACTGTCCCCACACAGCAAACATGCCGCTTATTAACACTGTACTGGGAAGTCATTTGCTTATTTCTTATTAACACTGTAACATTATTATGTGTGTAGCTGTAGGTTAAAGTGTTTCTAAGGGGCTAGTTTACACTTGCTTCAAAACATGGCTTCGGACACGCTTTGTTAAAGCTCTCTGAATGTCAGTCAAAGCCCCTGTCACTAAATAAAATGGTTAGCTTACAGTTCTGTTTACACCTTGCTTTTGCTTGATGCTTCGATGAGGCTTCGATGACCCTTTGGTTGGGGCTTCGATGAGGCTTTGGTGAGGCTTTTTGGGGGTTCGATGATACTTCGGTGGGGCTTTAATGAGGCTTTGTGGGGCTTCGATGAGGCTTCGGTGGGGCTTTGGTGGGTCTTTGATGAGGCTTTGGTGAGGCTTTGTTGGGCTTCGACGAGGCTTTGGTGGGGCTTTGATGAGGCTTTGGTGAGGCTTTGTTGGGCTTTGATAAGGCTTTGGTAGGGCTTTGGTGGGGCTTTAATGAGGCTTTGGTGAGGCTTTGTGGGGCTTCAATGAGGCTTCAGTGGGACTTTGGTGGGGCTTCAATGAGGCTTTGTGGGGCTTCTATGAATCTTTGGTGGGGCTTTGGTGGGGCTTCAAAGAGGCTTTGGTGAGGCTTTGTGGGGCTTTGATGAGGCTTCGGTGGGGCTTCGATGAGGCTTTGTGCGGGTTCGATGATGCTTTCGGTGGGGCTTCATTGCGAGCTTTGCCATAGACTTCTATGGAGGCTTTGAAGACGCTTTGAAGCACCACTAAAGCTACATGGGGTATAATTTTTGAAGCAAAGTCGAAGCAAAGCAAAGTATAAACAGGACTGTAAGCTAACCATTTTATTTAGTGACAGGAGCTTTAACAAAGCATGTCCGAAGCCTTGTTTTGAAGCAAGGGCAAAGTAGCCGTTAATGTGTGTTGAAGCAAGTGTAAATGAGCCCTAATGCCAGTTTTTTTTTAATTATTATTATTATTATTAAAATAATAAACATGTTATACTTGTCTGCTCTGTGAGAAATGGTATTGCACAGAGCGGCCCTGAACCCCCTCTTCTGAGATCCCCTGCTGGTGATCTTGGCTCCTCCTCTTCTGTGTCTTGCTATGTGGGGAGATGTGCGGGCTCGCTGTGTGTGTGTGTGTGTGTCTATAGACACTCTATTAGTCCGCCCAGAATGACATAAAGGTTATAGATGGAATCAGATTCTGTCTGATAAATTCTTATATCTCTTGAAGAACTTTTTATAACAATTTCCACCTATCTTAGCATATCATCACCCCCGCTACAGTAGAAAGAATTTCCATTCCTTTCACATTCTTTAGTAAATTAAATATAATATTAAAACAACATTTCAGCAGGGAGAGTGTGGGATTTTTTGTGAATCATACATCATTGGACACAGTTCATTCTTAGACCATTGGGTTATGCTCACCTCCAGGTGGTTGGACCCTGGCAAATAGCAAAGCTTGACTCAGCCCTGCCTAACCCCTTCCATTCCCAGCATTGCCTCAGTTTTATGCTAGCATCCATAGGTGAAGGAGCTGCCTCTCTTTGTTGTGAGAGTCTTTCTACTATGATGCACAATTTAGTACACTAGGAGGCCACTCTCCCTATTGATTCAGTACGGTGAGCATCACACCCTTGCTAGCACAGCAGGCATAGTGGATCTGTTACTAGAAGAACAGGGGACGGGGGGGTCTAAGCTCCCACATTACTTTTGGAGTGTAGGTAAAAGGGGCGCCCGGTATCCAATTAAGGATCAAATAAAGGTGAATCTGTAATTTTGTTGAAAGTGGCACAGAATGATAAAACCAACGTGTTTCGGGGGAACAAAGACTCCCCCTTCTTCAGGGCTCCTGCTGTATGCTATGGTAAGTGAGGAGGTACCCAACATGGTGTGTCTGTAACACTGAGATCAGGAAAGCAACTGTATCTTCTGACAGTGGCAGCATAGAGCTCCTCTATGACTCATCGGAGTCTCTCTCCCCTCCATCATGCACATTTACACCACACGCTGCATCCGCAAAGCACACAGCATTCGGGCCGCCACATCCAGACTGTGCAATAGTTTCTTTCCTCAAGCCATCAGGCTCCTCAACAAAGAGCTGAACGGAACTCTGTGTGACTGATCTGCACAAACTGGACTCAACATCATCATTCAGTACCACTCACACTAATTCACTAACACAAAAAATGTTTACATGCTGTTTTTTTGCACATCTTCCAGGATCACTGCCATTTTCTATTTCGCATAAATATTCTGTCCACAATTTTTCCTGTCACTGTTCACTTTACCTTTGTTGCTGCTGTAGGTTTTAATCTGAAATAGTATTGTTTACATTTTCTGCTACAGTGCACCTTATCTGGTTAGGACAGGTTTACTGGCGGAGCTATTTTGTGCTTTGTGTATTGCTCCACACTGTCCTGTGCTGTCCTACACTGTCTTGTGTGTCTTTCTGCACTGTTTGCACCAGTTGCACACATGCACATTATGTGGTGAGGACCTTTCTACTGGTTCTGTGTTTCTGTCTGTCTCTGTGACTGTTGTTTAGGATGTTGTATGTAGCACCTGGGTTCTGGAGGAACGTTGTTTCATTTACACTATGTACTGCATCAGCTATATATGGTTGAAATGACAATAAAAAGCTTCTTGACTTGTCTTGATTTGACTTGACTCTATGCTGCTACTGTCAAAAGATACAGCCACTTTCCCGACCTTTCCCTGACTCTGAGGCCGTACCCAGAGGCATCAGCCCAAGCCCCGCAAAAGGGGCTCACCACCACCTTTCTGGTCAGTGGGGCCAGATTCAGCGGGAGCGAAATCTCCCGACATGCCCCCACTATCAATCTCTCACAGACACTCAACTGAGCAAGTCAGTCCATCGCGGGCTCGCACCTGTAAGAGCTACATTACTGTTGGAGGCAGTTTTCCTTCCACAGACTTATTTCTGTGGTATCAGACTGGCTTTGGCTCAGTTTTTACTCACTCCACCTAGCTCCTGGCTTCTTTCAGTACTATTTTTGTCCAAAGAGGTTTTTGTGGCTGCCTTTCTACTGTGCTGGAACAACTTGCAGATATCTGTAGGGATTTATGACGAGACAACCATAAATGATCAGGGTCTCCGTCACCACAGGAGCTACCCTGTGAGTTTCTCCTCTCACCCTTTCTAAGGTTCGAAGAGGAGGAAAGGTCCAAGAAAGTGGACTCCTATGAGGTAGACGAATCCTCTTAGGAGGACACCCCCAGCCTGAAATGTCTCTTAAAGTCAACGGTCCACAGTGATTGTTCCTGCAGAGGGGGTCCATAAAAATAAGATTTCACTATAGGAACTCTCTGGGTCCAAGGTGACAGGGTTTAGGGTCTTGGAAAACACCTAAGTCCTTTAATTTGCACCTTGATACTGGAGAGGATCTGTGCAAGGACTCAACCTATTCTGACAAGGTGTTTGCAAAAAAATACCTGATAAGGGATAGCTTCCGCAGAAAGTTGGTGGACCTGGCTGTGGACCCTGGGGTGTCCTGTTTAAATAAGACCCTTACAGTCACAGTGGATGATTTACCAGTGTTTAAGGACTTACAGACAAAAAAAGTAAGTCTCTTTTCTAGGCATAATTTTCTTTGGCAAGTGCTACCATGAAACCCGCCATTGCATCTATGAGGGTTTGTCAGGCTTTGCTAATTTGGGAAAAGAGCATGGCTAAAGAACCTGGGGCTCCTGAGCCAGATTCCTCAGTTTGGCAACACTTACAGCTCTTCCCCAAAGTGTTACGCTTTTGTGTAAATGGTGTGACGTTAAGCGAGGCACCACAATGGATGGGCGATACTTGTCGTCTCGCATGTGGTCACTTTGAGGCGACTAGCGGGAGTCCGACCCGGTATTTGCCGGCCACCATGGCAGAGCTGGTTCGGGCCCGGACTTTCTGGTCCACTCAAACCCCTCTCCACCTGCATTTAATGACCAGGAAGAGAACAGAGGCGAGCTTTATCCTGGATCTCAGAGGGAGAAAGCTGAGAGAGCTCTATGTGCTAATTTGGACTCTAAGAACAAGGACAGCCCCACACTGTATAGAGAGGAACCTGCTTGTTTAGTTTAGTGCCAGACGGTGGACTCAGCGGACATCTTCCTGGAAGATGGTGGATTTGGTAAAAGCCCTGTTACAGGCCACTGCGGCCCAACAAGAGGCCAGTAGTGGGAAACCAACCGCCAAGTCGCAGAGGCTGCTGCAGCACAACAAGCGGCTCAACAGGAGATGAACCGCCAGTTTGTGGAGGCCCTGGTGGAATTAAAGAAGGGGTCCACCAGTCCTGTGCCAGCGGAACAAAAGATGGTACATGCCAGCTACCCCCTGCAAAAGATGACATCTGCAGATGACATGAAGGTGTACCTCACAACCTTTGAAAGAGTCGCTGATCGCAAAGGATGGCCAAAAGGGGAGTGGGCAGGTCTGTTAGCACCTTGCTTGAAAGGTGAATCCCAAAAGGCCTACTTTGATTTGGAACCAGTAAAGGCCCAGGACTGTGAGACTCTAAAAACTGAGATACTCGCATGCCTGGGGGTCACCATGGCTGTCCGGGCTCAACTGGCGCATCAGTGGTCCTACTACATGGACAAGCCACCCTGCTCGCAAATGTTCTACCTGATATATCTCACGAGGAAGTGGTTGCAACCTGAGAGCTTGCGAGGCCCCCAGATTTTGGAGCCTGTGGTCATGGACCGGTATCTGTGTACGGTCCCTGTTGCTTTGAAGAAGTGGGTCAGTCATGGGGACCCCAAAACTGCCAACCAACTGGTGGACCTTGTGGAGAGATACACTGCTGCTAAGGACTAGTTACACCCATCTGCGCCCTACTCCAATGTATCTAGGGGTGAAAGATTGCCCGGCGGACCCAGTAAGACTGTTCCAGGGGTCAAGGGTGTGGGGAAGTTTAATAAGACTGCTATGGCTAAAGAGACTATGGGCTCTAGACCTGGAAACTGGCCAAAGAGGCCAGGAAGGTCTTGGGGACCCTTGAGAGGACTGGGTATAGAACACATACAGTGCTACTGATGCCATGCATTGAGACATATTGCTGCCAATTGTCCCCTGACTGATGAAACCATGCAATGTGATAATGCTTATATGAAAAGACACATTTCTCTTTTTTCACATGTCACATGTACAGCATCATGACCAAGTCGCATGGAGAAGCAAATGTGTGTGATTGCTATTGTCAGGAAACCTGTCACTGCGCTGCTTGACTCTGGTAGTGTGATAACATTAGGTTACACCCTAGCACTGTGCCAGGTTACACCCTAGCACTGTCGGGTTCATTTGCATCCATGAGGACACTCGTGACTACCAGATGGCGCTGGTCGAGACACCCCTTGCGGCAGAGTGACCCATTCAGTGGGAGTGGTGCCTTCCCTGCTTCATGAAACCCTAGTGGGGCGGGATTTTCCCCATTTTTGGAGGTTGTGGGAAGGCACAGAGAGCCTGGAGGAAAGAGCTTCCCCTGATGAGGAGGTATTGGAGTTCTCACCAGACCCTTATTGCCAAACGGAAGCAGAGATTGTTGGCAGGACCGAGGAAGAAGGAGACCCTCTTTCTTTTCCTGTAATGGCTGGGGAGCCGGAGGAGCCAGAAGATAGCTCCCAGCAGGTGGCTAATGACCCAGACCATGTCTCTGTCCCTGATGGGGAGAGTGAACCGAATGTAGTCCCTGACTTAGAGGTCCGGAGAGAGGAGTTCTGTACAGAACAACTACGGGATTATTATTATTATACAGGATTTATATAGCGCAGACAGTTTTCACAGCACTTTACAATAAAATAAAAGTGCAGTTGTTAGGTGAAGGCAGGATAGGCTTCCCTGAAGAGAAAAGTTTTCAGGGATTGCCTGAAAGTTGATAGATTTGGGGACAGTCTGACAAATTGGGGTAGGGAATTCCAGAGGATCGGCGAATGCTTGGGAGAAGTCCTGGAGGCGAATATGGGAGGAGGTGATGAGGGAGCTGGAGAGCAGGAGGTCTTGGGAGGAACGAAGAGGACGATTAGGCTGGTATTTTGAGACTCGGCTAGTGAAGTAGGTGGGAGCAGAGTTGTGGATGGCTTTGTAACTTATTGTTAGTATTTTGAATTTAATTCATTGGGCGAGTGGTAGCCAATGGAGGGGTTGGCAGAAAGGGGTGGCAGACACTGAGCGGATTGTAAGGTGGATGAGTCTGGCAGTAGCATTCATGATGGACTGAAGGGGGGATAGTCTATATAAAGGTAGGCCAATGAGGTGGGAGTTGCAGTAGTCGAGACAAGAGATGACCAGGGAGTGAATCAGGAGCTTTGTGGTTTCATTGGTTAGGAAGGGATGTATTTTAGAGATGTTGTGGAGGTTGAGGTGGCAAGTCTTGGAAAGTGATTGGATGTGGGACCAAAAGCAGAGTTCAGAGTCCAGGATAACACCAAGCACTCTGACATGTGGGGATGGGTGGATGTTTGTGCCATTGCTCTTGACAGAGAAGTCAGGGGAAGAGGCAAATGGGGGAGGAAATATTATGAGTTTGGTTTTGGACAAGTTGAGTTTGAGGAAGTGGTGTGACATTCAGGCAGATATGTCTGTTAGTAAATTAGTGATGCGTGAGGAGACTGTTGGAGTGAGTTGAGGGGTGGAGAGGTAAATTTTGGTGTTGTCAGCGTATAAATGATATTGAAAGCCGTGGGAGGCTATCCGCCAGCTCAGGGAAGAGGTGTATATTGAAAATAAGAGAGGTCCAAGAACAGAACTTTGGGAGACCCCGACAGAAAAAGGAAGAGGAGGAAGTAGAATTGTATGTGACACTGAAGGTGCGTTGGAATAGGTAGGATGAGAGCCTCTGAAAAGCACAGTCACGGAGACCGAGGGAGTAAAGTTTTTTTGAGGAGGAAGGGTGGTCAACTGTATCAAAGGCAGCTGAAAGGTCCAGAAGTAGGAGTACAGAGTAGTGACCATTGGTTTTTGCGGTTAGTAGGTCATTTGTGAGTTTTAGAGGGGCAGTTTCTGTGGAGTTTTGAGAGCAAAATCCAGATTGAACGGGGTCAAGTAGGTTATTCTTAACAAGGTGGTCACTCATTGTCACTCTCCTCAGAGCCAGAGAAAACATGAAGGTGATGGATGGGGAAACCGTGGACCGTAATTGGGGGGTGTCTTTTCCCTACATGGAGCTTAAAAATGATTTGTTGTATCGGGTGGTGAAACACGGAGGTGACGAACTGGAACAGCTAGTGGTTCCCAAACCCTTCCTCCGGATAGTAATAATTGAAGTGCCATTTGAGCTAATTAGCATGGATCTCGTGGGACCAGTAGTAAAATCTGCCCGGGGACACCAGCATATCCTGGTGATCCTGGACTATGCAACCCGCTATCCTGAGGTCATACCCTTGTGGAATACCTCCACTAAGACTATCGCCAAGGATCTGGTCCAGGTGTTTAGTCAGGTGGGGATCCCTAAAGAAATCTTGACAGATTAGGGAACCCCGTTCATGTCCAGAGTGACCAGAGAATTGTGCAAGTAATACAAAATCTCCCATCTCCGTACCTTTGTTTACCACCCGCAAACTGACGGTCTGGGGGAAAGGTTTAACAAGACCCTCAAGAGTATGCTAAAAAAAGGTGGTGGATGGTCCAAGTATTCATGAAGATGCTTCCCCAAATGTTGTATTTTTTGCAGTCCTAGGAAAATCCCATTCTGGGGTATCTAGATGATTTGCTTCTGGGGCAACAACTGGTAAACAACCTTAAAGCGGAACTAAAGATCACAATACCTAACTTTACTTCAACAGTCCAAGGTCTCTCTCCAGTATATTCTATCCAGCTTCTGGGTGTCCAACTGTAGCAATCTTTATTGGCTGGCATGGGATGATGCATCTCCTGTGCATGCGCAGGAGTACATTCATCCTGGCACACAGGATCGGTGCTGGAACATAACCTGAGCTGTACATGTGCAGGTCAGTGGACATTCTAAAGGAGACTGCAAGCAGGCAGGTAGGTTTTTTATTGAACAGTTTTTTTTAATGGAGACTTTAGTTCCGCTTTAAGGCCAGTGTGCAACAGACGGTGCAAGTCCTGTAGGACTTCGGCTGGATCCTTAATCTCAAAAAGACAACCCTAGAACCATCACTCAGCCTGGAGTACCCAGACTTTGTACTGCACATGGCTCTAGCACAAGTTTTCCTTCGCCAGGAAAAACGTAGAATCCTTCAGTCCAATGTGTAGTAGCTACTATCAATTCAGGGGACATAGTCATCAGAGGAAGTTCAAGTGTCGATCAATGCCCTGGAATTCAGAGTGATATGGCTTGCCCATTTTATCCCCCCCCCCCTCACTCTGTGGACTGCTGGTCAGGGTCCAATCCAACAACACAACAGCTGTGTCATACATAAATCATCAAGAAGCAGAGTTTATCCTGACTTGGGCAGAGCTTTGCCTTTTGTCCCTGTCCGTGGTGCACATTCTAGGTGTAGAGCATTGGCAAGCAGACTTGAGCAGCCAAAGGTTGGAGTGCTGAGAATGGCCCCTGCATTCTCCATGCCAAATGTAGACCTGCCAGCATCCAGACTTGACGATAAACTAGACAAGTTTGTGTCCAGGTTCAGGGATTCTTCTCAAACTCATACTTTGCTTCAGAGAATGGCACTGGATTGGCCCAGGAGGTCATGATACTCAGACATAGTTAGTGTAAGGAACCATCCGGGGCCATTGGAAGGCCAATGCACGGGCACACGTAGCGTGTGCGTGCGTTCATGCGCGCGCCTGTGCGTGGGATCGCAAGCGCGGGAGCGCCGGCGTTGGTGCCAAAACGGCCATTTAAGCCCTCTGCACCCTGCAATCAGTGCTTTCCGTTCTACAGCATTCCGGTTCCTGTGACCCCAGTGTTTATTCTAAGAGACTTCCTGTATCTGTGACCCCGACTTCCTGTTGGACCTGCTTTGCCTGCTGCCTGCCCCGACCTTCAGCCTGCCTACGACTACGCCTCTGCCTGACCCCTTGTACTTCTATTGTCCGCACATTTCCAACCCTGCCTGTACCCGACTGTCCGCCAGCCTGAACCACTTGTACCACACCGCCAGCTTGTTACCGACCCGGCCTGAACCACCACTCTGCTGCCTGCACGAGCTCCTGTGGACCATCACCTGCCATCTGTGACCAAGTCCAGCCCTCGTGCCCCCCTGTGCTCCAGAGCTTCCTGCCTCCACTACCAGGGGCTCTCGAACCAGGGCCATAAGAGAGGTTGCCCCCGCATAAGTCAGACTCAACCACCAGGTACGTGACAGTTAAACTCTAAAAGACTTTCCATGGGCCTTACAGGATCAAGTAGACCTTCCTGTGTCCTAACTTGCTTTGCAGTCACTGGCTTTGATGACTTGGCTGTTGAAGTCCAAAATTTGAGGCATAGAAGTCTTTCTGACTCCATGATCCCAACCTTGCTAAATTCCAGAAAACCCACATCTCGTACCATTGCATGTGGAAAGCATACTTTGCTTAGTGTTAAAAGAGAAAGCTTCATTCTATCCTTTCTTGAGTCAGGACTGGAGAATTCATTGGCCCTGCTGAGTATTAGGCCTCATACACACGGACGTTTTTTGACGCCGGCGTTTTCTGGCGTTTTTTGCAGCTCTCCATGTTAGTTAATGGCCCCATAAAAACGTCGGCGTTTCTGAGCTGTAGGTGGCGTCGGCGTTAGTGAGCAGAAAGTAGAACCCATGGCCATCGCGTTCTGAGGCTGTAATGTTTTGACGTTTTTTGACACCGACGCCACAATATGCCAACAAACGCCAACTAACGCCAACAAACGCCACCTAATATTGTACCGGCGTTTTCCGGCGTTTTTTGACGCCGACGTTTTTAGGTTGAAAAATAGCAGAGGGATGATTTTTTTTAAAAAACGCCTATTGACGCCGACCCTCACTAACGCTCAAAAACGCCAATGCATAACGCCGAAAAACGTCGACTTTTTTTCCTTGACGTCGGACCCGACGTTTTGTTTATTTTTTTAGATACGCCCGTGTGTATGAGGCCTTAAGGGTCAGTGTTCTACCTTGGTGATGCTTTTTTGAAGACTGCTAGCTTCCTATCCCTTGAACAGAGCCTTTGTACAAGGGTTGAGTATTCTCTCTGATGACTCAATGGGATCTCAGCGGTGTTGTTAATCCTTCAGAGGCCACCATTTGAACCTATTAGGGATATTTCAGAGCTGAGGGTAGGAATGCAGGCTAAGTCAAGCTTTGCTATATGCCAATCACCAAGTGTCTAATCACCTGGAGATGGGGAATATTCCAGTGGTTTAAAAATTAACTCTCCTGTGTCCTGTGATGTACTCTAGGAAAGGGATTTTCTAGGTAAGCCAAAAATCCAGTTTTTGTGATGTCACAGCAGGTATGATGGACACTCAAGTGTTAAGATCCCATGCTCAAAAACGTAGGAAACCAGTGAATTAACTCTCCAGCATCTGCTAATAGTTGAAGTATAAATGAAAATGTAAGTCTTGGTTTGACCAACCTTTTAATGTATAGATTTGCTGCATGATAATAATTATGAGTTTAAAAATATAAGTTACAAGTTGAGTTCCATGTTTCAAAGAACATTAAATACATATATTTATTTGACGGTCTTCTATTTTCTCACCTATGTATAAAATAATATGTTTTTGTCTGTAGGTGGCTAGTAGTCATCCCACAATATATTCAGTCACTGTAACTCCATCAAGTGGTCTGTTAGGACCTAACGAAGAGGCTGAGATGTGCGTGACTCTGACACTTCATACATTGGTAAGCCACCATTCTCAAATTGTACTACAATCCCTACAATTAATCTTTTTTGTCCTCTTTACTATATTTATTCTGCTACAGTCTTTATTTTATTAAACCTATTCATGTTGGTCATTTAAAACAATCAGTGCACTAAAAAATTGTATATCATATATAGTTGGGACTGGGTAGACAGAGTCACCTGATGGTCTCATATTTTTTTGGGCTCCAACAAAAAAAATCAACACGCTACAAATCCTGATGCTGTTTCTGCTCACCTTGAGGTGCTCCCACTCTTCTCATAGCATTTTTCTGTGATATGAAATATATTAGAAATCCACCAGGGAGATATATAAGATAAGAGATGTAAGATTAGATGATTTAGCTATCTGGCAGTCACAAAAAAATGAAATAAAAGTGTGTGGTAATGTGACTCTGAAACGTGGTTTACCTGTTCCAATAAGGGAACTCATACAACAACTTTTTGTCTGCCATTCACTTTAAAGATGACTATGCACAGCTTTTATTTTTTTGTTCAAGCAAACAATGTGGATGGAGGAATCCCCCTGCCGGGACATTATGTTCTGACAGCAGCTCTTGCTGCTGTCACAATACCCTGGTCAGTAGCCTATTGCCTGCAGCCGCTAATCGAGAAAAGCTTTCCAACTTCATTAGACAGAAGTCAATCAAACAAATGACTTCTGTCGAACAGTGATGGCCACACACTGATGGAAATATGGCCAATACCCACTGACCCATACAAATTTCGATCCGTCTATGGCTAGCCTAAAGCACAATCGGAATAGTTGTAATTTAACTGAAATTTAAGATGTTGCTTTTGACTGGCTTTAAGATTCAATTGTTTGGTAAGTACTTTTATGCTTAATAATAACAAAACACCCGTTTAGACAGAATCTGTTTAGTTTTTAATAGCAGTGATTTTACCTAATAAACCAGTATCCCAGTTTCTGAAGTTAGGACAATTGCCAGTAATATCCTGTACCAGACATCGTGAATTTTCTTTTGTTGGTGTTTGGCTTTTTTAAAATGAGAACCTGTGTGGAGATGGATGGGTGTGTTGGCACTTGGGAGTACAATACTGATAGCAGGACCATACAGCTACCTTCATAAACTGACAGCATTTATACAGCATTTATTCCTTTAGTTACACCCTGGACATCCCCAGGCTTAATATGCAAAAAGCAACTTTCTAAAGGTCACTATTTGCTCAAATAATATTATACCAATGAGAAAAAAAATGCATTCCCTAAAGAGAAGGAAAAGCCCCAGGGCACAGAGGTTCTGTAAAAAGTCTGAAATCCCTGCAGGCAGTACCGACTGCTTCAGTGGTTTGAAAATGTTGCTATCAGCCCTATACTGACTGATTCTTGTTTGTTGCATCAAACTGTCAGTATTGGTTTTGTGTGGCTACCCACATTTATTCAAAACTAAAATTACTTAATTTTCATAAATAGAAAACAGTAATGTTAGATAATGTTAGATCAGTGTTTCTCAACACTTGTCCTCAAGGCGCCCCAACAGGTCATGTTTTAAGGCTGTCCATTATTTTGCACAGGTGATTTGATAAGTTTCACTGCCTTCGTAATTACCACAGCCATTTCATCTGAGGGAAATCCTGAAAACATGACCTGTTGGTGTGCCTTGAGGACTGGAGTTGAGAAACACTGGCTTAGATAATAATAATTCCTGATTACCAAACCCCTAACCAATTTTGTGCTGCTGTTTAGGATGAACTGGATGACATACCTTTGTGCTGCCGTGTAGAAGATATGCAGGATCCTCTGGTCCTGAATGTAAAAGCTAAAGCTCAAGGATTGCATGTCACCTACTCCCTTCCTGTTGAACAAGAGAGGTGAGGACTGGGCTCTGCTGTCTCCTGATGAATTATGTATTCTTGAAAGCACTCAAAACTCTCTTCACTGAGTTAGATTTTGCATTGCACATAGTATAGTAACTAGGCTATTTAGCAGAAAAGTCCAATTAAGCTTTAACAAAAAACAATGTACAGTATCTCACAAAAGTGAGTACACCCCTCACATTTTTTGCAAACATTTTATTATATCTTTTCATGTGACAACACTGAAGAAATTACACTTTGCTACAATGTAAAGTAGTGAGTGTACAGCTTGTATAACAGTGTAAATTTGCTGTCCCCTCACAATTAGTGTTGAGCGAACCCGGACTGTAACGTTCGGGTCCGTACCGAACTTTCGGGTGTCCGTGGCACGGACCCGGACCCGGACATTTCAAAAATCGTTCGGGTCGTTTAAATGTGACAATATGTTCGACATGTGAGTGATGAAATGTAACATCGTTTCACATTAAAGAAGTCACAACAGTGTACTTTTCTATATTATTTTACAAACGTTTTTTACACTCCCCACATGAGTGAAAACACTCTATGACATGTAACAAAAAACAATTTCGAATTAACCTGAAAAGACGATTTATCGGATCAATGATATGATACACGTTACGTTTTAGATTGAGTCACTTCTCTCAAAACTCACGAAAGTTCTTATGTATTAAGTAGTCCTCTGTCGTCTCGGGTCAGGAGTGGAGAGAACAAGTTGTCCTTCCCTCATCCACTGTACGTTAGGAACTCGAAATCGAAAAT
>BLSH010378675.1:1202532-1214691 GCA_018402905.1 Glandirana rugosa | reverse complement strand
CCCCAATAGCATACCATCCTGTCCTCCCAATGTCATGCCCTCTTGAGACCCCAGCCCTCCTGATACCCCTGTACTGTGCCCTCCATATCTAGCAGTATCATAGTCTCCTGACACCTCTCCCCCATAACTTGCCCTCCTGACCTCCCTGTACCATGCCCTCCCTATCCCTACCATACATACTACTGACCTGTCTACACTGCCTTGCCTACTACTGGCCTGTGTACACTGCCCTACATACTACTGATCCCTGTACACTGCCCTACATACTAATGACTCCTGTACACTGCCCTACATACTGCTGACCCCTGTACACTGCCCTACATACTACTAACCTCTGTACACTGCCCTACATACTGCTGACCTCTGTACACTGCCCTACATACTGCTGACCTCTGTACACTGCCCTACATACTGCTGACCTTTGTACACTGCCCTACATACTGCTGACCTCTGTACACTGCCCTACATACTGCTGACCCCTGTACACTGCCCTACATACTACTGACTTCTGTACACTGCCCTACATACTACTGACCTCTGTACACTGCCCTACATACTACTGACCTCTGTACACTGCCCTACATACTGCTGACCTCTGTACACTGCCCTACATACTACTGACCTGTGTACACTGCCCTACATCCTACTGACCTCTGTACACTGTCCTACATACTACTGACCCCTGTACACTGCCCTACTTCTACTGACCCCTGTACACTGCCCTACATACTACTGACCTCTGTACACTGCCCTACATTCTATTGACCTCTGTACACTGCCCTACATACTACTGACCTCTGTACACTGTCCTACACACTACTGACCTCTGTACACTGCCCTACATATTACTGACCTCTGTACACTGCCCTACATTCTATTGACCTCTGTACACTGCCCTACATACTACTGACCTCTGTACACTGCCCTACATACTACTGACCTCTGTACACTGTCCTACATACTACTGACCTCTGTACACTGTCCTACATTCTACTGACCTCTGTACACTGTCCTACATTCTACTGACCTCTGTACACTGCCCTACATCCTACTAATCTCTGTACACTGCCCTACATACTACTGATCTCTGTACACTGTCCTATATACTACTGATGTCTGTACACTACCCTGCCTACTACTGACCTCTATACACCGCCCCACACACTGCTCTGCAAACAACTTTCACTGTCAGAAATCAGAGCAGATAGCTAGGCCTGAAATTAGTAAAAAAAAAATCAGCCTGCAGTACCAGATCTTCTGCTTTCATGATGAACTCCAGCATCAGACTTGTGGGGATAACCAATTGCTGCCCAGGCATGAAAACATTGTGAATGAAAATGAAAGCCGAGTTTTTCACTGAAGCTAACTTTTAAAAGGTAGACTAAGTTTGTATTTTGACAGTGACAGTTTTAGTAGCTTTTTCTAGGTTTTAATGCTGTCTTTACTTTTTATTGGGGGCTTGCTAGTTTCTTTAACAAACAAAGGGGGGGGGGGGGGAGCTGCTCCCCGGTGATCTTTGATCTCTTCAATGTTGTCCAGGTAGATCTCCATCTCTCAAAGGTTGCCTAACCCTGTCCTAAACTATGCAAGTTTAGGAGATATTCCAGAGACCTACAGGTAAGCCTTATTATAGGCTTACCTGTAGTTTAAAGTGGTTGTCAAGAGTAATCCAGTTATTTTTTTTTTCTAATGTAGACTTTTATTGAATCCAACCACAAAGCCAAATAATACAGAGTAATGGCAATGATAATCAACAGTCCCGTACATCCCGAATCCAAAAGGTGACCAGCACAATAAAAATAAAAAAATTAAACTACAGAAACATAACCAACGATAGACTAGTCAGAGGGCGATGTTAATCATCAACTATAGCAGAGTGGATAAAAATCATTGATTTTTTTTTTTAATTATTTTTTTATTTAAATCGATTTTTGTGATTTTTATCTAATTTATTATAATAAAATGCTTTTGGAGTAAAAATGTATCTAAAGATAGTTTTCTATTCAAAATACATTCTTGATAATCCATATAGAGAGAGATCCACTTAAACTAATTAATGGTATCATATACCAGCCTATTTTACTGCATAGACAAACAAATTTGTTATCACGGGTATCAATACAAAAAGGTCTCCTAATACAATTGTTCCATGCAATGACAGTTGTTTGAATGGCAGCTTCCATTTAGTTCTGAATGGAAAGCAAAATACTATTTATTTCTCTTAAATTATTATTATACATTATTATACAGGATTTATATAGCGTCAACAGTTTACACAGCGCTTTACAACTTGGGGGTAGACAGTACAAATACAATACACTTAAATACAGTAGGAATCAGAAGGCCCTGCTCGTTAGAGCTTACAATCTAAGAGGGAAGGTCAAGAGACACAAGAGGTAATAACTGTGTAACTGTGGGGGATTTGTTAATAGAGAAGATAAAGGTGATATTAGGTGGGAGCCAGATAGGCTTCTCTGAAGATATGAGTTTTCAGGGATCGTCTGAAGGTGGACAAAGTAGGAGAAAGTCGGACAGATTGGGGTAGAGCATTCCAGAGGATGGGAGAGGCTCTGGAGAAGTCCTGGAGGTGAGCATGGTATGAGATGACAAGGGAGCTAGAAAGCAGGAGGTCTTGGCAGGAGCGAAGAGATCGATTTGGTTGGTATTTTGAGACCTGGTTAGTGATGTAGCTGGGGGCCAGGTTGTGAATTGCTTTATAAGTTATTGTTAGTATCTTGAATTGAATACGTTGGTTGAGTGGCAGCCAATGGAGGGATTGATATAGGGGTGTAGCAGATGCTGAGCGGTTTTTAAAGTGGATTAGCCTGGCGGCAGCGTTCATTGTAGACTGAAGTGGGGATAGGCTATTTAGAGGTAAGCCAGTGAGGAGGGAGTTGCAGTAGTCGAAGCGGGAGATGACCAGGGAGTGGATTAGAAGCTTGTGGTGTCATTGGTTAGGAAGGGGTGTATCTTGGAGATGTTGCGGAAGTTGAGGTGGCAAATTTTGGATAGCGATTGGGTGTGGGGCCAAAAGGACACCTAGGACCTTGGCGTGGGGGGGGGACGGGTTAATAGTTGAGCCGTTGACTTTGACAGAGAAATCTGGGGAATTGGCAGGTGGGGGAGGAAATATCATAAATGCAGTGTAAGACATAATATATTTAGTGAATTTTAGACACTGTGATATATTAGAAAAAAGAAAAAAATAATGTAGGTCTGTTGTGTGCTTTTAGATACAAGATCAATAGTATTATCAGATGGGAAAGGAGTTGCTTTTATTGCTCAGCCAAGCTCAGGAATACTTGGACCATTCCAGCAGATATCGATTAATGTGACTGCTTACAACAATATGTGGGGAGAGTATTCAGATCAACTTGTCTGTACGGTATGTGTTACTATATGTGTGCCAAAGGCCTAAGTGTTTCTTGTATGAACATAACTGAAATAAATATTGGGGAATATATAGAATAATGTATACTAGGATTTGCATTTTGGTCTTTGCAGTTTAGTGATTTGATAATGATGTAAATCAATTCTGTACATTTTTTTTCTTTAGGTTGGAGATCTAATCCCTAAGGAGATCCCTATAAAAATTAATGTAAAGGGATGTCCCCTCTACTTCCAAATGGCAGGGCCAAGACCTAATCGCCAGACAGAAGGTCCTGCCTTAAGGTATTTAACGTTCAACACCAATTAGTAACTTGTAGCAGGACTGCGAGTAAGGCACAAAGCTACCGCTTCCCAAAAACATGACATGACAGTTGCCTGATCTTACTGTTTTTGACTGGATTCAACAATAATCTTATGAATGTCGTTTCCTTGCCTGTCCGTTGCATGTCCGCACTTGGGAACAATTGATGAGAAGGGTTACCAAACCTGGCATAATAGCTATTGCCCCCTCCAATAAGCAATAATAGCAGGTTGCCAGAGCTGCTCTTCTACCCCTCCATAGTAACATTATAGCAACATGACACATGTCGACTCGTGTGACATGTCTCATCCAGCTTTCCTCGTAGGTTTATAGGAGCCTTAAGTCTACTTACATGTGTGTGTTGTATTTGAACACACTGTTTGGAAGAAAATATTATATTTCATAATGTTTTGGGCATCTTAGAGGCAGGAATGACTGTATATTTGCATGCAAGTTAAAACTGAAGATACAAATCTGTCTAAACTTTCTTCACTATCTCCATAAATGCACAACATTCCATAGTGAGGAATAGCATACCTTCTGTACTTACATTAATTGTTTTCACTTGTGTGAGCATACTGTGCATATTCAAAAGGCAAAAATTTGTCATACTTTTCATGTCACATATTCTCTGTGTCTAACAACGTCTCCATATTTTTGTTCTTATTATCAAAATTATGTGGGCCAAACGAAAGAAATCAAACATTTTTTTCCATCAATGCAAAGGTAATGATTGGACAAATCCCCTTTACTGGGCTATTGTATTTTGAGAGCTGAGAGCACTGGCTGTTAGAATACCCTGACAGTGCCTGCAGCTGATTGGCCGCAGCCGCTGTTTGGCCAACAATTTTCAGCCCAGATTCTTTGGCAAAAGTCAACATGCTTTTGTTGGGCTGGCAGGGCACCCTCTGTAAGAATCTTGGATGATTCCTCTGAACTGACCGAAATTCCAACAGTGTATGGCCAGCTTTAGCCACGCATTTGTCTGGTAGGTATAGCTTTAGAACATATCTGTCTGGAATGTAATACCACATATTTGGCTTGATTTACTATAGTGTGAAGTCATGTTATGTAAACTTGTGTTTGTTTTAAACCTCCAATCAGGTTACAGTGTACATGTCATTAAAAACCACACTTCAAATGAATCAACAGAGCACGTCGGCATGAACAATTACATTATTATTTTGAATAAAAGAGTACTGGTTTCTTGCCATGGATTTAAAAACTTTGTCTGCTGAGTTCCCACATGTGACCTAAAGCCTAGGCAGAAATCACACGGTCTCTGGCTATAAGATTTTAGCACGCGCCAATGGCATTGTTTTTTTTAATTAAGCTGAACTCTTTTACATGTATATTTAAAACCACTAGATAAACTGTAGTTCTTTTTTAATCACCCTGTACTTGGTGGCATGACACACAGAGGTTGATTTACTAAAGGCAAATAGACTGTGCATTTTGCAAAGTGCAGTTGCCCTCTGTAAGTGCAGTTCCTTCAGGGCTTAGTAAATGAGAAGGCTTCACTATGCAAAGAGTATTCAATCATGGGCAAGGAAAATAAAAAAAAAACAGCATTTTTACAGTAAAACCTTGGATTGCGAGCATAATTCGTTCCGGAAACATGCTTGTAATCCAAAGCACACTTATAGCAAAGCAAATTTCCCCATAATGGAAAATCAGATGATTCGTTCCACAACCATTTATTCATAAGTCCTTCAGTTTATAGTTTACATAAAAATCTTATAGTAATGTGATAGGTTGTCCATCCACAAATGGAGGCCTCCACAGGGGGATTAGAAGCAAAATCCAGCAGCACCAGGAGCTACAGAGTATAAAAGAGAAGACTATTCTGCAGGAGAGCGATCTGAAAGCGAGGCTTGAAGCGCTCATGGAGCACAGTGTGGAAAGGATGACGTTGATAGCGTTGCGGAGGATGGTCCATGTGGATATCTTTACCCCGGATGCCTGCATACTTAGATGGGCCTGTTTTAATCATCAACCATGTGAGTTGCTAAATGTTGTACCTTCATTAAATGTAATCATATTGCTTCACTTCGAGGCGCCTCTCTTCTCTTTTATACTCAGCTGTGACGTGACACTACTTGTATATCAAGACATCGCTTGTATATCAAGTCAAAATTTATTTAAAAATTTTGCTTGTCTTGCAATGTGATCTCAAACCAATTTACTCTCAAACCAAGGTTTTACTGTACTTGCACATGATTGGATGATGGAAGTCAGCAGAGCTTCTGCTCATTTACTAAACTCTGGAGCTACTGCACTTGCAGAATGCAACTACACTTTGCAAATTGCACAGTCTTTTTGCCTTTAGTAAATCAACCTCACAGACTCACTTCATCTCTCTTTACACTTTGGTAAATTAGAATGATTACTGGAATACATGATACTAGAATACCCATCTTACTGGTAGACAGGATCTTAATGGTTAAAACAATAAATAAATATATATGAGAAATAATCTGTTTATCTTTTTAAGGTTCGGTACACATGTGTCTGGCGGAGACACCATTTCTCGCTGCTTGCGTATTAACAATCCAAGTCCTTTTGGTGAGCATTTTGTTTCCCTATGAATGAGCATTATATAATAATGTGGTTTAACAAACACTCCTACTGTCTACAGCTATTAATCGAATGTTATGACGTAGATCACCTTTTTCAGGATTTGGCATCCAAATTATGCGTGGCAGGACAAAGACTTTTAGTTCTCCATCACTTAGCATAAAGGTTAGCAGAATATGGGCTAGACACGTATGGTTTACTTTAAAGGGAAATAGATTGTTCACTTTGCAAGGGAAGTTGCAGTTTGCAAGAGAATTTGCCCCAGAGTTTAGTGAATGAGGTGCAGCAATGCTGACATCCATCATCTAATTATGTGCAAGCAAATAGGCTGTTTTAATTTTTCTTGTAACATGGGTATTTTTTGCAAAGAGAAAAATTCTCTTGCAAAGGGTAACTTCTACAGTGAGGGAAAAAAGAATTTGATGCCCTGCTGATTTTGTATATTTGCCCACTGACAAAGAAATGTCTATACATTTAATGGTAGGTTTATTTTAACAGTGAGAGACAGAATAACAAGAAAAATATCCAGAAAAAAAGTTACAAATTGATTTGCATTTTAATGAGTGAAATAAGTATTTGATCCCCTATCAATCAACAAGATTTCTGGCTCCCAGGTGTCTTCTATACAGGTAACAAGCTGAGATTAGGAGCACTCTCTTAAAGGGAGTGCTCCTAATCTCAGCGTGTTACTTGTATATAAGAAACCTGTCCACAGAAGCAATCAATCAATCAGATTTCAATATCTCCACCATGGCCAAGACCAAAAAGCTGATCAAGGATGTCAGACAAAATTGTAGACCTACACAAGGCTGGCATGGGCTAAAAGACCATTGCCAAGCAGCTTGATGAGAGGGTGGCAACAGTTAGTGTGATTATTCGCAAATGGAAGAAACACAAAGTAACTGTCAATCTCCCTGGGGCTCCATGCAAGATCTCACCTTGTGGAGTTTCAATGATCATGAGAATGGTAAGGAATCAGCCCAGAACTACGCGGGAGAATAATCTCAAGGCAGCTGGGACCATAGTCACTAAGAAAACAATTGATAACACACTACACCATGAAGGACTGAAATCCTGGTCCCCCTGCTCAAGAAAGCACATGTACATGCCCGTCTGAAGTTTGCTAATGAACATCTGAATGATTCCGAGGAGAACTGGGTGAAAGTATTGTGGTCAGATGAGACCAAAATCAAGCTCTTTGGCATCAACTCAACTTGCGTGTTTGGAGTAGGAGGAATACTGCCTATGACCCCAAGAACACCATTCGCACCGTCAAACTTGGAGGTGGAAACATTATGCTTTGGGGGTGTTTGTCTGCTAAAGGGACAGAACAACTTCACTGCATCAAAGGGACGATGGACAGGGCCATGTACCATAAAATCTTGTGTGAGAACTGCCTTCCCTCAGCCAGAGCATTGAAAATGAGTCGTGGATGGGTATTTCAGCATGACAATTACCCATAACACAGGGCCAAAGCAACAAAGGAGTGGCTCAAGAAGAAGCACATTAAGGTCCTAGAGTGGCCTAGCCAGTCTCCAGACCTAAATCCCACATAAAATATGTGGAAGGAGCTGAAGGTTCAAGTTGCCAAACGCTAGCCTCAAAACCTTAATGACTTGGAGAGGATCTGCAAAAAGGAGTGAGACAAAATCCCTCCTGAGATGTGTGCAAACCTGGTGGCCAACTACAAGAAATGTCTGACCTCTGTGATTACCATCAAGGGTTTGCCACCAAATACTAAGGCATGTTTTGCGAAGGGGTCAAATACTTATTTCACTCATTAAAATGCAAATCAATTGATAACTCTTTTGAAATGCGTTTTCTGGATATTTTTGTTGTTATTCTGTCTCTCACTGTTAAAATAAACCTACCATTGAAATTATAGACTGATCATTTTTGTCAGTGGGCAAACGTACAAAATCAGCAGGGATCAAATACTTTTTTCCCTCACTTTATATTAAAACAAAAAGCGTGCTGTCCCTTTAAATCATGAATACACAAGTGATTAACAAATGCATGAATAAGTGCAAATGCGCAAATCTGAAATAATCACCTATCCCTTTTAAATCGCAAGTGTACTAATGATAAATCCATGAATAAGTGCAAATAAACAAATGTGAAATGATCCAACTCAAATAATATGTGCAATAAAACATTGTAATAAAAAAAATAAAATAAAAAAAGTCCATATAAGCTAAAAGTCTATATTGAGTCAATTGTGACAAAGTGCTCCATGCTTGTAAACTTCCACACAAAAGTACTCCAGTGCTCAAAATGTGCTCCTCACAGAGATCAAAAAGCGTTTAATATCCCCACTCAACGTTGGCACAGTCACTGTCAGACCCTCGGAATGGTTAAATGACCTCATCAATGGAGTGTGTTGTCAAACCGAGTATCAGCCTTAACATCAGATATAGCTCACCACAATTGCATATATGAAGCACAAACCAGGAGAAGCCTCATAGTGCAGTATATTTAAGCACACTTTTATTAAAAAGAAGTATTGCAGTTACAATTAGGCAGGTAAAAACAAGCTGTATGGCATAAAACTATCTGGCCGCAGTATCAGCCGATACGCTGCCATGCAATGACGTCACACTCCGCCCAACGTGTTTCCCCAAAATTGGCATCCTCTGGGATTGGAGGTCAGAAGAAAGATCGGAGAAAGGGCAACTTCTGCTGCGAAATAAATAGCCTATTAGTCTTGAAATCAACCTCATAGGTGAAATGTATATAAATAAAGTCAATGACGCCTAGCTTCCCCCATCTAACCCAAAAATCCCACGCACACCTCCCCCCTTTTCCCCACCCCCTTTATCCACTCCTCACTCCCTCTTTTTTCTGCTTCTTATTATTCTTCCCCCCTCTTCTTCCTTTTCCCTTTACATTTTACTCCCCACAGGGGCCCATGGTAGTCTCTCCTTAGCTCCTGAGAAAGACTTTGGCTTATTGCTGGGTAAATCCAGGTTTAATCCTGTTAAGGTTAGTTAATACTTCATGCTAATGAATACCAAACACCATAGCTACAGGCAGATTTTCAGTTTACTTGATACATAGAATGGCTGATATTTTGGGATAGCAAATGCAAGGTTTATATTAGGAGAAAATCTGCAGGTAAAGAGTATCAGAAATGTATTATATGTAATATCTGTGGTAATTAGGTTCCTGGCTAGGGGCCTACACCCAATAATGTACCGATATTCCTCAGCAGCACCTGAGACTTTCAAGTGTTTGCCCCTGAATGTACTTGTGCTAGTGTGTAGAAATCACATTTGTCATTTCATAACTTTCAGACATCCGCCTTGATTGGGAGACATACAATCGAGAAGAGGATAGCTCCAAATTTGTAGACCTTGTGCTGTTGTATGGAGACCCTTTCCCTCTGAAGGACATAGATGGGAATGAAATTGTGGATTCCAGTCTGGATACCCCAGAAAGTGGCAGCTCATCTCAAGACTGGGATAAAATTCCCAGTACATCTGAGTCATCGTTATCAGTTTCTCTAAGAAGCCCCAGTGTAAGTTTTAAAATAAAAGATCATTCTACCCAAAATCATTGTACAATTATCAATGTTTCTGGTCAACCAAACGATAACATTTTGTATATCTTGGGAATTCCAAAAAGCTTCCAACTAAAGTTGTCTTTGTCACTATTTTCCATGCCTTCTCATGGCCTCAGATCTTCTCTTCTTTTCTGTGATCTTGACTTTGGAAGCTAGTAGCTACTTCCTGGTGACTCACAGTGCATGCAAGAGTTGGTGGCCTGCTGAAATTATTCCAGGAAGCTGCAGGCAGGTAAAGGAGGATGGGATGGGTGTTGTGGGCCAAGGTGACATCATCCTCGTTTAGGCAATGAGGAAGTGAGAGTACCACCAAAAAAGATATTTACTCCCTGAAAAACAAACGTCCATTTCTTTATAGACTAGAGGAGAGGAAGATTATAAGAGGGACTTTTGATGTTCAGGTGAACGTCCACTTTAACTATAGAATATAAAATACATGAGAATTAAAATAAGATTGAGACCTCCTTGTAATGTTTGTTGTGGGTGGGCAAAATCATAATTCATGACCAGTGATGACAGGAGATGGTGCTGTGTTATTCAAAAAGCTTGCGGACATTTTTGGATTCTGTGAGCTATTTATTATTGTTATCATTATTATTATTAATAATAATAATAATGATAATAATAATAATAATACCAGAAATAATAACAATAATAATATTATTTAAAAAAATGATTTGCATCTGCACAGACAACAAAACCTAACCACAAAGCAATTTTAGAAACACAACTTATTCTGTTACAGAATAACACTTATGGGTTTTAACAGTCATACACATGCTAGAATAAAAGAAAAAAAAATTGGGCCTGTAAGAGGCCATTCCTACTGCTCTTTAGCATGTCGTAACGGAGTAGGCTCAAATTCTAACAAAAGAGAAACCTCTGCTCCCAGGGTTCATCAGAACTTTACCTTTTGTTCTTCATGCATTGCTTGATAAGATTTAATAGTGGAGATGAACACATACACCGCATGGGGCTACTAACCCACAATGATCCTAAAGCAGGAAAAGCATGCCATGTGTTTGGTAAAAGAAATCAATTTTTCATTAAAAAAAAGCAGTCCTTCCTTCAGAAAAAGACAAACAATATGAATAATTGTTGCTTCTACTGGCTATTAGAAACATATTTTTGTTTAGATGAATTGTAATGTAAATCTTCTTCCTTCAGCAAGAACAGATCACAGAGGCTGAAGAATTGAGTGACAATTGCGATGACCAAGAAAGAGAGTCCTCTCCGGAACATAAATTAATTTCTGTCATTCTGAGACCTCATGAAGGAGTGGCCTCTGATTACCCATATTGCATCACTCCAAGACAGACAGTAAGCCAAAAGTTTACTTGTTAAATTTACCATAGAATCCTATACTTTGAGTACATTTTCAGGGTTAGGGAGTGCATTGAGCTCAGAATGCAGGGTTTAGGAGTGCATTGCGCTTAGAATGCAGGGTTAAGGAGTGCGTTACACTCAGAATGCTGGGTTCAAGAGTGCATTGCTCTCAGAATACAAGGTTAAGCAGTGGGTTATGCTCAGAAAGCAGGGATCAGGAATAGGTTAGGCTCGGAATACAGGGTTCAAGGGGGGTGGGGGGTGATGTGAAGGGTAGTAGAGGACACTGCTTTATGGGTGGCACAGCCCATAACAGTGTCCTCTGCCCCCTTCACATCACCCCCACACACACACATACAGTAGTGTCTTCTGCCCCCACCCCCTTTCCCATATAGCAGTAACGCCCGACCCCCCTTCCCTCCCACAGCAGTGTCCTACCTGTTTCCACAGCAGAAACCAGGAGGCAGCACAGTTCTGGACAAAGGAGCGGGAGCTGGCAGAATGACTTTTCACATTAGCAAGCTGATGATTGGTTGCTTAGGACCACCCTGTGTCCTAGCAACCAATCACCCACGGTTTAACTTAAAAGGTTAATTTGGCCAGCTCCTCCTCCCACCCACTGTCCTGAGCTCTGCTGCCTCCCGGTCTCCACTGTTTACTGATGACAGCAGCAGAGGAGGCTGGACACACATAGATTAGACCCCCAGTCGTTGGGCAGCTAGTGCCAGGTGGACAACTGGCGTCCGTCCACTGTGCATCTGGCACTTGTCCAAAGATGCGGCGGTTGGGGGGCGGAAGATCCATGGCCAGGATGAGAGAGGAGGGTCGGAGTTCGGAGGAGGTGCCGTGGCGGTGCGAAAGTTACAGGGTCAGAAAGAGAGAGAGAGGGTGGGGGTCGGAGGAGACGACGACAGTAGTCATTTGTCACCTCTGGCCCTCCGTCGTCTCGAGTCCTGTCACCCACCCTCCTCCTCGACCGGTTTAATTGGAAAATTCAATTTGG
>BLSH010378675.1:1157477-1169684 GCA_018402905.1 Glandirana rugosa | reverse complement strand
GGCAGCATTTTACTCTTGGACCCAGGCAGCACAATGTCTTGGGCCGGCCCTGAGTGTGACAGGACACAGCAGTGGGCCCCCTGACCTGGAGGCCCGTGTGCAACAAACACGTTGAACACATGGATAAAACGCCACTGATCAGTTGGGCACTTAGGGTCCACATGGGCTCAGGGCACTTTAGTTCTTAAGTTTGCCACTACAAACATTCTTCCTCCCTGTGCCATGCAACTGAGCCGCTGGAGAACCTGGATGATAGAGGACAAAGTGCATGAAAACAAGTTATTGAACTTTTATATGATTACTGTGCTATACAATACTCTGGCTAATATTTTAACTAAAATCTAGATAAACTAAAATAAATACTCTATGTTCTCCACTGAAATAAAATCCTATGGTACTTTAAGAAATCAACCTATTAACATAATTAACATAATATATATAGAGGACTTCAGATTGCAGAAGACATCCCTGGCCAAGGGCTATCAGAATGTAGAGAGTGTAGCACCAGGTTAGATTCTTTTTGACAATATTATTGCTCTGTGTAATAATATTGGTGCTAGGGGTGTATGGATGTGAATGTAAAATTCAATCATCTCACAATGTTTTTCAGGCACAAGTGTCTCTTTATAGGGTAACCGAAAACAAAAGCGGGTCCCAATGAAAATGCTCATGGTTAGACAAGTTTTTCTCAACTGCTCTATTGTTTTAATGCCTGTACTAAATGTCCGCTTATAAAATACATCCTAATCAAATGATCTAGCCAAAAATATTCACACTAGAGACTATGATCTCATGTCATGCAACTTAAAGCTGAATGTCTGCCTTACCTTCAGTCTCGCACAACTGTACAAGCTCCTCTCCTGTAATGAAATTGCTTACTACGATTTCACTGCACACATTAGGCTTCTCGCAGTGTGCAATAAATGATGCAGAAAGCCAGATAAGGCCTCATTTCCAGACTGGTGGAAGCCCAGCATCATCCAAACCTTTCCTCCTCAGTCTGACTGTCCTTGCCCCATCCCTTTCAGTCATTAAATTTCAGTTCTTTCCAGACAATCAGTTGCTTAGGTAGCCTATCAAGGTAGGTGCATCAAATGATCAGGTCCAGCAAAACTACAGGCTATAGACACAACATCCAGCAGTAGAAAACAAAGTAGACGCTTCAATAAATGCTTGTGTATACTGCATGGAAAAGAATACATCAATATACAGTCAGGTCCATAAATATTGGGACATCGACACAATTCTAATCTTTTTGGCTCTATACACCACCACAATGAATTTGAAATGAAACAGGCAAGATGTGCTTTAACTGTAGACTTTCAGCTTTAATTTGAGGGTATTCACATCCAAATCAGGTGAACGGTGTAGGAATTACAACAGTTTGTATATGTGCCTCCCACTTTTTAAGGGACCAAAAGTAATGGGACAATTGGCTGCTCAGCTGTTCCATGGCCAGTTGTGTGTTATTCCCTCATTATCCCATTTACAAGGAGCAGATAAAAGGTCCAGAGTTAATTTCAAGTGTGCTATTTGCATTTGGAATCTGTTGCTGTCAACTCTCAATATGAGATCCAAAGAGCTGTCACTATCAGTGAAGCAAGCAATCATTAGGCTGAAAAAAACAAAACAAACCCATCAGAGAGATAGCAAAAACATTAGGTGTGGCCAAATCAACTGTTTGGAACATCCTTAAAAAGAAAGAACGCACCGGTGAGCTCAGCAACACCAAAAGACCCGGAAGACCAAGGAAAACAACTGTGGTGGATGACCGAAGAATTCTTTCCCTGGTGAAGAAAACACCCTTCACAACAGTTGGCCAGATCAAGAACACTCTCCAGGAGGTAGGTGTATGTGTGTCAAAGTCAACAATCAAGAGAAGACTTCACCAGAGTAAATACAGAGGGTTCACCACAAGATGTAAACCAAGTTTGCCAAACAACATCTAAAAAAGCCTTCACAGTTCTGGAACAACATCCTATGGACAGATGAGACCAAGATCAACTTGTACCAGAGTGATGGAAAGAGAAGAGTATGGAGAAGGAAAGGAACTGCTCATGATCCAAAGCATACCACCTCATTAGTGAAGCATGGTGGTGGTAGTGTAATGGCGTGGGCATGTATGGCTGCCAATGGAACTGGTTCTCTTGTATTTATTAATGATGTGACTGCTGACAAAGCAGCAGGATGAATTCTGAAGTGTTTTGGGCAATATTATCTGCCCATATTCAGCCAAATGCTTCAGAACTCATTGGACGGCGCTTCACAGTGCAGATGGACAATGACCTGAAGCATACTGCGAAAGCAACCAAAGAGTTTTTTAAGGGAAAGAAGTGGAATGTTATACAATGGCCAAGTCAATCACCTGACCTGAATCTGATTGAGCATGCATTTCACTTGCTGAAGACAAAACTGAAGGGAAAATGCCCCAAGAACAAGCAGGAACTGAAGACAGTTGCAGTAGAGGCCTGGCAGAGCATCACCAGGGATGAAACCCAGTGTCTGGTGTTGTCTTTGCATTCCAGACTTCAGGCTGTAATTGACTGCAAAGGATTTGCAACCAAGTATTAAAAAGTGAAAGTTTGATTTATGATTGTTAATCTGTCCCATTACTTTTGGTCCCTTAAAAAGTGGGAGGCACATATACAAACTGTTGTAATTCCTACACCATTCACCTGATTTGGATGTAAATACCCTTAAATTAAAGCTGAAAGTCTGCACTTAAAGCACATCTTGTACGTTTCATTTTAAATCCATTGTGGTGGTGTATAGCGCCAAAAAGATTAGAATTGTGTCGATGTTCCAATATTTATGGACCTGACTGTATACCAAGTTAAGGGGCCAATTTACCTGTGTTAGGAATATGCATCCATTTGCTGTGCAGTGGCCCAAATCAATAAGTAGAATGACAAAATGATACCATATCTATAGACTAGAGTCTTCAATGGTCAAATGAGACAAAGGCATTCAATTATTTTGACACTCAGGAAAAAGCACCAAAGATTTATTCATCATATATTCATAGGAGCTTATCTATCTCTTTAATTTGCAATTACTTCAACAAAACCAACAGCACAGCCCTGACATCCAACTTAATAAATTTAGCTTGTAAAGTACTTACTCCTTTTGATGTTAATAATATCAGCAAACATGTTGTCACTAAATCAAAGCTTCTGAAGTGTGTTCACAATTTGTACAATCTCAGCCTTTTATACTGTTCTACATGATAATATCCAGCTGTTTCCTACAGTTTCTTATGGTGATAACAGGCAAGGTTTACCCTAAAAAATGTACAATGGAAGACCCACACTGTGTCTAATTATCAAGCTGATGATGCTTTTGTGTGCAATGCCAGTGTTCTGTGAAAATTAATGCTGCTCTATAGGTCTCAATGGGTGCCTACAGGTAGGAGATGACAGTCTCAAATCCACAAAGCAGATACCAACAGGGCCACCAGTTGCTGTGAGATGAAGAGTCAATCAGACAGCTCTCAGATTTCGCTAGTATCTACCGAAAAACCAGCACTGGCACTATCCTGGTATCCTATATGGTGTGTTCTCCTCTCCATACCTCTTACTAAATACCATACCCCATGTAAAAAACAAGTTTACAAGTTCATAGAAACATGCCTGGCCATACAACCACTCTCTAAAATCTATGGTCTGATTCCACAATTCTAAGGCTACAATAATGCAAGCCAGGGAGTAACCAAGACACTCAATGACTCATGTGCAGTGTGCATTCTCGGCACACTCTGGATGTGCCAGAATGAAGGACCCCCATGGGCATGTGCAAGATGACTTCATTCTGCCACCAGCTAATCAGGAGGCCGAGAACCCGGCACCCAGAAAAAGTCGGGGAAAGCTGACAGTTGTTTTCGTTCAACCCGCTGGGTTGAATGAAAAGAAAATGAGTAGTGTGTACCAGGCTTTAGGCTCCTTTCACATGTAGTGGAGTCCAATACAATCAGAAAGGGATCCCCTGCTGAATCGGAGCTAAACAGGATAGATGTAATTTACAACTGGCTACCTGCAATTTGTCAAGTTGAGGTCCAGGAAAAACGGAAAGGGATGCAGTTCCTTTCCTAATTTTTTTTCCAGACCTGTACGGGCTCAGACATAGGTGGGTGTAAAGGACACAAGTCCATTTACATTCACCTATCCATAGGGCTGCATAAAGCTTCTGATCAGATATGCCTGAAAAAAAAGACAGGCAGCCCTGATTGGAATGGCCGTGTATTTATGAAGGGCCCTTATGTAGATCAGAGGTCCTAACTTCTCTCTTTGAAATGCTGAAATTGTAGACAGCCTGGCAAGTACGATTTTCAGAAGGCTGTCAGGACCTGCAGTCAACAATTTAAAATTTGCGAGGCCAGCCAATACAAATCAGTCTATGTCAAAAGGAACCAGCCATGTGTATTCTGGTCAATGCACAAATGTCAGATTGTTTTTCAAAAAATTTCCTATAGTGACTTGTGGGCAGCAGTGTGGCTGGAGCATGTTCTCCCTGTGCCTGCGTGGGTATCCTCTGGGTACTCTGGTTTCCTCCCACACTCCAAACAAATACTGGTAGATTAATTGGCTCCAGTGTAAATTGACCCTAGAATGTGTATGTATGAATGTGAGCTAGGGACCTTAGATTGTAAGCTCCTTGTGGGCAGGGACTGATGTGAACAGTATGCAGTTAGGTCCATATATATCTGGACACAGGCATAATTTTTGTTTTTTCAGGTATTTACCAAAACATATTCAAGTTGTAATTATATAATGGATATGGGCTGAAAGTACACACTAAGGTTTAATTTGAGGGTATGTACATCCAAACCAGAGGAAGGGTTTAGGAATTACAGCTCTTAAGAATAGCCATCCCCTTTTTTTTAATGGACCAAAAGTTTTGGATAATTGAATGAAAAGCTGTTTCATAGGCAGGTGTGAGCTATTCCTTTGTTATTTCTTCATTAATTAAGCAGGTAAAAGGTCTGGAGTCTGTGGTATTTGCATTTGTTGTGAACCTACATCATGCGTGCAAAGGAGCTGTCCATGCAAAGTGAAACAGGCCATTGTAAGGCTTCAAAAACTAAACAAATCCATCAGAGAGATAGCAGAAACATTAGCAGTGGCCAAATCAATAGCTCAGCAAGGATCACAGGATCATCTCTATGGTAAAGAAAAACCTATTGACAACATCCAGACAAGTGAAGGACACTTCTCCAGGAGGTGGACGTATCATTGTCAAAGTCAACAATCAAGAGAAGACTTCACAAGAGCAAATACAGAACATTCACCACAAGGTGCAAACCATTCATAAGCCTGAAGAATAGAAAAGCCAGATTAGATTTTGTCAAAAAAAATCTAAAAAAGCCAGACCAGTTCTGGAAAAGCATTCTTTGGACGGATGAAACAAAGACTAATCTGTGCCAGAATGACGGGATGAAAAAGGGTGGAGAAGGCTTGGAATATGATCCAAAGCACACAAAAAAACATGGCGGAGGCAGTGTGATGGCATGGGCATGTATGGCTTCCAGTGGCATTGGGTCATTGGTGTTTATAGATGATGTGACTGAAGCAGCTGGATGAATTCTGCAGTGTTTAGAGATATACTGTCAGTTGATTGGACGGCGCTTCACAGTACAGGTGGACAATGATCCAAAACACACTGCAAAAGCAACCCAGGAGCTTTTGAAGGAAAAACAGTGGAATATTCTGCAATGGCTGAGTCAATCACCTGATCTCAACCCAATTGAGCATGCATTTCACTTGCTGAAGGCAAAACTAAAGACAGAAAGACCCATAAACAAAGAACAGCTGAAGACAGCTGCAGTTAGAGCCTGGCAAAGTATCAGAATGGAAGAAACACAGTCTTTGGTAATGTCCATGGGTTCCAGACTTCAGGCAGTCATTGCACGTAAAGGATTCTCAACAAAATATTAACCACTTCAGCCCCGGAAGGATTTCCCATGTTAGGACCAGAGCACTTTTTGCGATTCGGCACTGCGTCGCTTTAACTGACAATTGCGTGGTCGCGCGACACTGTACCCAAAGTAAATTGATGTCCTCTTTTTCCCCCACAAATAGAGCTTTCTTTTGGTGGTATTTGATCACCTCTGCTGTTTTTATTTTTTGCGATATAAACAAAGAGCGACAATTTTGAAAAAAAAAAACAATATTTCTTACTTTTTGCTATAATACAAATCCAAAAACACTATATAAAAAAACTAATTTATTCATCAGTTTAGGCCGATATGTATTTTTCCTCATATTTTTGGTAAAAAATAGCAATAAGCATATATTGATTGGTTTGCGCAAAAGTTGCCACGTTTACAAACGATGAGAATTCCTTTATGGCATTTTTATTTTATTTTTTTTTACTGGTAATGGCGGTGATCTGCAATTTTTATCGGGACTGCGATGTTGTGGCGGACATATCGGACACTTTTGGGACCATTGGCATTTATACAGCAATCAGAGCTATGAAAATGCACTGATTACTGTGTAAATGTCACTGGCAGGGAAGGGGTTAACACTAGGGGGCAATCAAGGGATTAAATATGTTCCCTGTCACAGTGTTCTAACTGTATGAGGGCTGGGATGAGTGGTGGAGGAGAGTGATCGCTGCTCCCATATACAGGGAACATACAATCACTCTCCTCTCCCCTGTCAGAACGGGGATCCGTTTGATTACACTCATGGATCCCAATTCTGTCATTGTGGGGGAGCAACCGCGGGTAGCCGGCGGACGTCGAGTCTGCCCCACCAACTCACTGGCTCCCCTGCTACACAGTGAGTGCGCGAGCGCACCTCCGGTGCCATGCGCACGCCCACAACACACACTCAGGTGACGGCGGTTGGAGCAGGAGAGTCATACTGCCGCCGTCAAATGATGGCGGGCAGTCGGGAGGCGGTTAAAAATGAACATTTTGTTTATGATTATATAAATTCGTCCAATTACATTTGGGCCCCTGAAAATGGGGGACTGTGTATAAAAATGGTTGCAGTTCCTAAAATCTGTACTTGATATTTATGTTCAACCCCTTGAATTAAAGCTGAAAGTCTGCACTTCAAATTCATTTATTTTGTTTTGTTTTATTTTATTTTGGTGGCATACAGAGCCAAAAGTATGAAAATTATTCCTGTGTTCAAATATATATAGACCTAACTGTATGCGTACAGTGCTGCGTAAGTTGTCAGTGCTATATAAGTACCTGTAAAAAATGAATTAAAATGACTGGATGAAGAAGTTTGACCATAACAATTGTCGTCCTCATTAGTTCTCAGGATCTATAAAGCAAGTTGCCAATTTGACTGATGTTACATTGCACTAAAATAATGAGTGTTGATGCTTGCAATGGAGTTCTGCTAAAGTCTCATTTTACTGTGATTTATGCGCCACCATCTACTACAGTCACTACGAGTACCCATCCGTTACCAGGGCCGAACACTGAATGGAGTGCAGTCCCCATTCTTTAATTTAGGATCTATTAAAAGATTACTATAAGAATCCGACCCATCCTTTCATATAGACTGGAGGACTAGGAAAGTAGTGATGTTGCAGACAAAAAAAAAAAAAAAATTTCCAACTCGCAATACAAAAAATGACAACCATGATGGCAGATGTAAACATTAAAGTGGAGTTCCACCCATAATTGGAAGCTCCGCTTATCTGCTCCCCCCCCCCCTCCGGTGCCACATTTGGGGGGGGGTAACAGGTACGTGGCGAGGTTCCTCGGAAATTCGACCCCTCCTCCATCTTCCTCTACCACCTGGCCAGTTAGAAAGCACAACATGCTTCATGCATGCGCAGTAGGGAACCGGTAGTGAAGCTGAAAGGCTTCACTGCCAGTTTCCCTTACCATGAATGGCGGCAGCAGCACCCGAGTGCCGATCTGAAAATCAGCTGGGGTGCTGACATCGTGGGATCCCTGGAGAGGTAAGTGTTCTAATATTAAGGCCTCATACACCCGGGTGTTAAAACAGCCACGTTTTTGAGCTGTTTTTACAGCTTAAGAAAGCCTCTCCATGTTATTCAATGGCCTCATACACACACTGACGTTTTTGAGCTGTAAGTGGCATCGGCGTTCTTAAAGTGGTAGTAAACCCTAAAATCTATTTTTACCTACAGGTAAGCCTATAATAAGGCTTACCTGTAGGTAAAAAGAATATCTCCTAAACCTGCATGGTTCAGGAGATATTCGCCCTGCATGCAGCCGCTGACATTAGCGGCGCATGCGCTCTGACGATCCGGCCGAGGCGGCCGGCATCTCAGAGCTGGCTGCCGGTGCGAAGAGCTCCCGCGCGCATGCGGCATCCGGCCACTCACAGCGCCGGAGCCGCGTACCCGCAAGACAGAAGAGGACAAAGATGTCAGCGTCCTTAGCGCTGACCGACTCGGGCATCGGGGGCCTCGTTCTAAGGTAAGTATTTCATAATATGTTAGTATGCAATGCATACTAACATATTATGCGATTTTCTTGCAGGCTTTTTTTTTATTTTTATTTCGGTCAGCGGGTTTACTACCGCTTTAAGCTGTAAGAAGAACCCAGGACCAGCACGTTCGGAAGCTGCATCACTAGGGCTGTTTTGACGCTGACGCCGGTAAAAGCTCAAGAACGCGACTTAACATTGTATACACAGTGTTAAGCCTCCTCAGGTGTTCTATTCAAAATAAGTGGTTCCCTATGGGTGCCCATTGATTTGAATAGAAATCGCACCAGGAGTCGGATCATGATGATCCGACTTCTGGTGCGACTTGTGTGCAGAGGATCTTGAAGGGGAACCCCGCAAAAATTTTAAAAAACATTTGCGTGGGTTTCCCCCCAAGAGGTACCGGACCCTTCGGTCTGGTATGGATTTTAAGGGGAACCCCCACGCCGAAAAAAACGGCGTAGGGTCCCCCCCCAAGGTACATACCAGATCCTTATCTGAGCACTCAGCCTGGCAGGCCTTATATTTGCATGGGGCAGGGACCACCCGCTGACGTCAGCCCCGCCCCAGGATGTGACATCATAAGGGGACGGGCCTCCGGCTAATGTCAGCAGGTGGCCCGCCCCATGCCAATATATGGCAACTGCGCAGCATGGACCTGGCATTCGAGTGGTAGAGAGCAATGAGTCAACATCTCCAGAAGAGAGAGGGAGCGGCAAAAGAGCAGAAGACCCCGTAAAAGAGCCAAAGAAAGAAGACACCGGAGAAGGGAGAAGACGCCGGAGCTGATATAATAAAATATTTTAAAAAGCTGTGTCGTGTGTTTTTCAGGTGTGAAGATTTTCAGGTGAATGAGTAGGTGTACGATGTACCCCATACTCATTCACATAGGGTCTGGGGGCCCCCTTGTTAAAGCAGGCTTCCAGATTCTGATAAGCCCCCGCCCGCAGACCCCGACAACCAACAGCCAGGGTAGTCGGGAAGAGGCCCTTCTCCTCATCAACAAGGGGACAAGGTGCTTTGGGGTGGGGTTGCAGGGCCCCCTTGCCGCAAAGCACCCACTCCCCCATGTTGAGGACATGCGGCCTGGTATGGTACAGGAGGGGGGGGCGCTCGCTCATCCCCACCCCCTTTCCTGGCCTTCCAGGCTGCGTGCTCGGATAAAGGTCTGGTATGGATTCTGGGAGGGACACTACGCCGTTTTTTCGACGTAGAGTTCCCCTTTATAATCCATACCAGACCTCTTGGGGTGGAACCCCACGCAAATTTTTTTTTAATTTTTGCGGGGGGTTCCCCTTCAAGATCCTCTGCACACAAGTCGCATCACAGGTCGGATCATCATGATCCGACTTCTGGCGCGACTTCTATTCAAATCAATGGGCTCCCATAGGGAACCATTGATTGTGAATAGAGGCAGAGAAATGCAGCTGAAAGCTAGCACGGAAAAACGTGCATTGATGTCAATGCATAACACTGATAAAATTGCGTTTTTAACGCAGCTTCTTTCCTAGCGTCGGTACCGACTGTACAGCTCATTTTTTTTAAATGTCGTGTGTATGAAGCCTAAGAATTTCCTTCACTGGGGGCCAAGCCTAAACCCTGAAAAACAACCCCACACCATAAACCCCCCCTCCACTAAATGATTTGGACCAGTGCACCAAGCAAGGTCCATAAAGACTTGGATGAGTGAGTTTGGGGTGGAGGAACTTGACTGGCCTGCACAGAGTCCTGACCTCAACCTGATAGAACACCTTTGGGATGAATTAGAGCGGAGACAGCGACACAGGCCTTCTTGTCCAACATCAGTGCCTGACCTCACAAATGCACTTCTGAAAGATTGGTCAAACGTTCCCATAGACACGCTCCTAAACCTTGTGAACAGCCTTCTCAGAAGAGTTGAAGCTGTTATAGCTGCAAAGGGTGGGCCAACTCAATATTGAATCCTATGGACTAAGACTGGGATGCCATTAAAGTTCATGTTACTTTAGATTGTAAGTAGAGTTGAGCGAACACCTGGGCGTTCGGGTTCGGAGGGTCCAAACGAACTTTGGAAAAAAGTCCGGGTTTGGCACCGAACGTTGCCGGAACTTTATCCCGGACCCCGAACCCCATTGAAGTCAATGGGGACCCGAACTTTTAGGCACAAAAATGGCTGTAACAAAGTCCTGGCAAGTGCTAGAGGGCTGCAAAAGGAAGTAAAATGGGGGTAAGAGTAGGGCAAGTGCCCTACAAAACAATGGGGATAGGGAAAATAAATTAAAATCAAATTAAAAAATGGGAAGGGGGGGTGGATGTGGAGTAGGAGCCAAGAGGTTGACTAGGCCGTGACCATGGCAGTGTAGGTGGAAGTGGCGGTGGTCGAGGAGGAGGAAGATGTAGCCAACACTGTATTTTTTTATTTTGTTTGTTTATAATTGGGGTAGCCCCCAAAATATTGAGGCCTATTCAAAAAAACAAATATATGAATGGCTGTGTGAGTCCGGTCTAAATGTTTATTTTGCACAAGGTACAGACAAGTCTTGTGGGATCCATGCCTTGTTCATTTTAATAAAGGTTAGCTTGTCCATGTTGGCTGTGGACAAACGGCTGCGCTTGTCTGTGATAACGCCCCCTGCCGTGCTAAACACACGTTCAGACAATACACTGGCTGCAGGGCAGGCCAGCACCTCCAAGGCATAAAGGGCAAGCTCAGGCCATGTGGCCAATTTGGAGACCCAGAAGTTGAATGGGGCAGACCCATTAGTCAGTACGTGTAGGCGTGTGCACACATACTCTTGCACCATGTTGCTGAAATGCTGCCTCCTGCTAAGACGTTGTCTATCGGCTGGTGGTGCTGTTTGTTGTGGCGTGCTGCTGACAAAGCTTTGCCACATTTCGGCCATGCTAACCCTGCTTTCTGAGGTGCTGGCGGTGGCACAGCTGCGTAGGTGGCCTCTTCCTCCTCCTCTGCCTTTGCCTTGTGCCTCCGCTGAGCCCCGGTGTCATTTGGGAATGCCCTCAGCAGCGCCTCTACCTGTGTGCGCTTGTAGTCACGCATCTTCCTCTCACGCTCCAGTGAGGGAATTAAGGACAGCACATTGTATTTGTAATGGGGATCCAGCAGGGTGGCCACCCAGTAATCAGAAGAAGTTACAATGTGGGCAACTCGGCTCTCGTTGCGCAGGCACTGCAGCATGTAGTCGACCATGTGAACCCACCCTCCGAGCCACTTGCAAATGACTGGCCTGATAACCATGGAAATGACCCCTCTTCCTCCTCCTCATCCTCCTGTGCCACATCCTCTTCCATCATGGCCCGAAGTGTTTTTTTAAGGAGACATAGAAGTGGGATAGTAACGATTAGAACAGCGTCATCGGCACTGGCCATGTTGGTGGAGTACTCAAAACACCGCAATACGGTACACAGGTCTCGCATGGAGGCCCACTCGTTGGTGGGGAAGTGGTGCTGTTCCGCAGAGCGACTGACCCATGCGTGCTGCAGCTGAAACTCCACTATTGCCTGCTGCTGCCGGTCAGTAAACGTTCACCGAGCCTCCCACCCAAGTGTACCAGCTGATGTACGACGTCACGGACGCGTTGCTCTCGGCTCAACGGGTGTAACATTGAAGAAGACTAATGACCCACCGGTGGGACGACCTAGGGGTAATGTTTATGTTACACGACAGGAATTAAGGGAGTGACCTCGCACTCTCCTTCTACGCACTGATGTTCGCGTGTGTCCATCTCCGCGACGACTCCCGTAAGGGTTTACTGTGGCCCCGAGTCGCCTCCGTGTTCCGTTTCCGTCT
>BLSH010378675.1:1138884-1149611 GCA_018402905.1 Glandirana rugosa | reverse complement strand
TATTTTCCTCGCCCCTCCTCTTTTATAACATATTAGGCATGTACAATATATATAAGGACTTTCGCATGTATCTTTTCCATTGCACCGGCTCCCTCTACCTGCCTGATGAAGTAGCGCAGGATCCCTAAACATCGGACCTGCAGCTAAGGAAACGCGTCGCGCTATAGTGACGTCATCACCCTCGGACGTACTCGGAAGTGCTTCCCTAGCCTCCACCTGTATCGTGCTGCACAGCCGGCTTTACTACAAACACCATGGCGGCCGCAGGAGCTGCATGGGACAGTTCTTTTCACCCGAATTAGCTGAGGACACTGACGTTTGCAAATCCTCCCTGGAGGGATAGTCGTTTGCATGCCCCATTAACACTTGGAATCTGTGAGTGTTTTTAACCTGTTTTATTAAAGCCTATACCTTGCTGCTGCACTCAGAGGCGCCTTCCTTTGTTTTTTCTAATTTTGAACATGGAGCATAATATTCATCAGATTAAGAGGTCACATCCAAATTTAGTTGTAATTTTTTCTGAAATGGTGCCTAGGTTACGTTGGTTGGAATCTTTGGTTTTCCGACCTTTTGAGAAAATTCGTAAAAGGGTGAATAGGGCTTTGGAAAAGTTCATGTCTCCTATTTACGGTTTTTCATTTAGGCACATTGATCTAGAAGGTGGCCTTCCTGGTCTGTATAGAGACGATGGAGTGCATTTATCGGACATTGGCCTGGACATATTTAATATGGGTTTTCAAAATATGATTGAATTGGCCGTCGGCGGGTGGGGTAGTATGACAGGTGGGGTGCTGTAAGCACCCACCTGTCTTTTGGGGAAATTGTTGGAAGAATAAAGTTCAATATGGATTTATTAGCAGCTTGAGTCTAAGTGGCTGAGCTGTGTGTGTGTGTGTGTTATGTGATATGTTATGTGGTTTATGAATTTAAGTGATTAATTTTAGTTACGTTTTAATAAATGATTTGATATATTATTTTGAATAAGCCGCGGCCAAAAAAATAAATCCAAAAAAAAAAAAATTTAATGAACAGTTGTATATTATATTTTATTGAATAAAATGTTTAATGAATTCAAGAAATGGGTGTGGTGTATTTATTCATTGTCCAGGCCATCCGGTCTGCGATCCCATAAGGGGAAAAGGAGGGAAAGCCGGTTTTAAGGCCCCTCTTTTCCTCATGGGATCGTGGCCGGGGCAGTTTCAAGGCCCCCTGCTAGTTTAAACGAAAAGGGGGCGCTTGATAGGCTATGCTGGGTCAGCTGATATGGAAGGTTCTGGAATTGGGAGCCCCAGTTTTATGATAGGTCAGCTAGGGTCAGGTGGTAGGTAGAACTTTCTGGAACCTCTGGGGACCTCTATAAAAAGCCCCCTGTTATTAGGTCCGGGGCCAGTCAGCTGAGGTAAGACCATGCAGAAGAGCTCCCCGCCCATAATAACCCCCCCCTTTTTTTTTTTATTATCGTCGCGGCTATAAAAAAAAAAAAAAAAAAAAGAGAGAAGGGGAAATTGTTGGAAGAATAAAGTTCAATATGGATTTATTAGCAGCTTGAGTCTAAGTGGCTGAGCTGTGTGTGTGTGTGTGTTATGTGATATGTTATGTGGTTTATAAATTTAAGTGATTAATTTTAGTTACGTTTTAATAAATGATTTGATATATTATTTTGAATAAGCCGCGGCCAAAAAAATAAATCCAAAAAAAAAAAAAAAAAATTTAATGAACAGTTGTATATTATATTTTATTGAATAAAATGTTTAATGAATTCAAGAAATGGGTGTGGTGTATTTATTCATTGTCCAGGCCATCCGGTCTGCGATCCCATATAGTTGATAGAAGAGCCTGGGTGACATTTAAATGTATGGGTACAAAGTGACTGGTGGGAGAGTTCAGTGGAGATGTTTGCTGAGGTTAGCAAGCAATAGCAGATGCTTGGGTTGGCTATGGAGTTAAGAGAGTAGATTGCGTTTCCGCCATGTTATGTAGGTCAGTGGTTCTCAACTTCAGTCCTCAAGTACCCCCAACAGGCCATGTTTGCAGGTTTATCTTGCACAGGTGCTTTAACCACTTGCCGACCGCCAACCGCAGGTTGATGACGACAAGGTGGTTCGTTATCGCAAATCGCCGTCATACGGCGGCTGCGATAACGCGCACTGTGAGTGCGCGTGCGCCGCCGGAGGCGCGCCCGCGCGCTCACTGTGTTCGGGGAGGGCCAGGCTGCGGGTGTGGTGGCTTCGATTGCCGCCGGCCACCCGCGATGCCCCCCCTGGAGTGAAGGAACGGAGGTCCGTGTATGTAAACACGGACCTCCGTTCTGTGAAGGGGGAAGGGCTGTGATCACAGCCTTCCTGTATACGGAGGCAGTGACCACTTCCCTTCCCCAGCTAGGGCAGTCCCCCCACAGTTAGAACACGCCCAGGGAACACAGTTAACCCTTAGAGCGCCCCCTGCAGGTTAACCCCTTCACTGCCAATGTCATTTACACAGTAATCAGTGCATTTTTATAGCACTGATCGCTGTATAAATGCCAATGGTCCCAAAAAAGTGTCAAAATGGTCCGACATGTCCGCTGAAATATCGCAGTACCGCTAAAAATCGCAGATCGCCGCCATTACTAGTAAAAAATAAAAAAAAATAAAAACCCCAAAAATGAATTCTCATCGTCCGTAAACGCAACCACTTTTGCGCAAACCAATCAATAAACGCAGATTGCGATTTTTTTTATCGCAACTATGAGGAAGAATATAAATCGGCCAAAAATGGTGAAAAAAAATGTTATTTTATATTTTTTTTTTTTGGATTTGTATCGTAGGAAAAAGTAAGAAATTTGGGTTTTTTTGCAAAATTGTCGCTCTTCTTTTGTTTATAGCGGCGAACAGAAATGACGCAGAGGTGATCAAATACCACCAAAAGAAAGCTTTGTTTGTGGGAAAAAAAGGACGCAAATTTTGTTTGGGTACAACGTCGCATGACCGCGCAATTGTCAGTTAAAGCGACGCAGTGCCAAATCGCAAAAAGGGCTCCGGTCCTAAAGCTGGAAATCCTTCCGGGGCTGAAGTGGTTAAATCAGAGTAAATGGCTTGGTATTTTGGACAACTATTTTATCTAAGAGAAATTCCCAAAACATGGCCTGTTGTGGGTACTTGATGACCGAGGTTGAGAACCACTGATGTAGATAGACAACTTTTCTCTAGCTATAGGGAGGAGAGGATTTCTTTGCGGGAAGAACAAATCACTTCTCTGGCAGACCCCTTTGAACTTCTGTTCTTTTGGTGTGAATGGGGGGAGAGAGTAATCTGCTCTGCAAAGTTTATACAATCAGTACTGTTTAGACTAAGATGCCCCTATGTTCTGTGCTGCCCCGTTTTCACCCACCTCGTTCAAACAACATTTTTGTGGGAGATTTGGCCAATAGATATGCCTACAGATGTTTCTATCAAGGTCATGCCTGCCCAGTTAGTAAAGCCTTGTACACACGGGGCAATGGTCGTACGACAGAATGGCCCAAATTGTATGTTGGCTGTTGTATCTTGACGTGACGTGTTACGTGTTACGTGACATGTTATGAACGTATAAAGAGAAAGTTCAGGTGCATGTAATTAGCGACCGGCCATTCCTGACTTCTGAGCATTCGTGTTTTGCACAGTACAACTTGTTGGACCAACTTCTCTGTACACACGATACAACGGTCGTGTTGGTACTATCAAAGTTTTCTAGTTTGCTCATCCAACTTCTGTTGCATGACCGTCGTACGTCGGCTGTTCTAGTCGCGCGTACTAACGGTCGATTTAGCATACAACGAGCGGTCGTACGACCGTTTTCATACGACTGTTCAACCGTGTGTACGAGGCTTTAGGCTGGGTTCACACTATTGGGAATTGGATGCGAGTTCTCCACATCCAATTTGCAATAGCAGGAGATTTTGACTGGCCGGTGCACATATCTCCGCTGTGGGCGGCTCAGGTGCAAATTTGCACAGGAGCCCTGTGCCTCTTTTGGTCTGTTTCAGGTCGGAATTCAGTCATAAATTCAGGCTGAAACGGTGAACCAGGACACACCGGACACCTGCAGGGAGCCGCATGCAAATATAGTGTGAACCCAGCCTTGTTGTATGTTTGCTTCATAGGCTGAGGCTGTCTGACAACTGGGATTGTCACAGCTATGACCTCAAATCTGATCAAATATTTTGTGTGCAAATGAACCGGGTTGTTATGTCAAGGTGATTGCACTTAAAGGTATTTTAGCAGTGAATAATACATTTTCACTTTGACAAACTGTAATTACAAGAAAATCTACTGCAGGTAAACTGCAGGCACGTAAAGGTGTACTTGTATAACGACAGGAACATTGCTGTCACAGTCACATTCTAGGACGTCCTGACAGGCAAAGCTTTGGCATATAGTGATAGTGACAAACCTTAGCTGCTTTCCTGCCTCCTACACCATCCTGGTGGCTATGGGGTAGATTTTCTTGATGACATCTTCAACTTTAGCTGTATCTGTCAGAATCGCCTAAAATTTATTTGTAACTCGACGGTCTTAGAGGCTGCTGCATGTACTTTATACTTGCAGCAGATTTCTATTTTAAAGACTAATTACAGTTAAAGGGGTTGTAAACCCACAAGGGTTTTCACCTTAATGCATTCTATGCATTAAGGTGAAAAACCTTTTCATCTGCAGCAGCCCCCCTGAGCCCCCCTTTACTAGGGTTGCCACCTTTTCTTCAAGTCAAATCCGAACACTTTAGTGGCACACAGTAATTTTTTTTTATAGTATAAACTATGCACATATTTTGCTATTAAATAACATTTCTAATCATATGAAGTTAACAACAAGCATCCTCCTTTACATTACAGTCCCCAGGGTTCCCCTTTTACATCTGAAGCCACAGAGTTCCACTTTTACATTTGATCTTGCAGAGTTCCCTTTCACTGTAAGGGGGGACTCTGCAGACTCTGGGGACCTAATGGATGCACTGGAAATCTTGATTTATGGGGGGAACACTGAGAACTCTGATGTACAGAGAGGACTCTGATGTAAGGGGGAACGCTTTGGCCTCTGGTAAAAAGGGGAACTCTGATGTAAGGGGTTCTCTGAGAACTCTGATTTACCTTAGTGTACTGATTTAGAGGCAGGAGAGAGAAGGGGGGAGACTTCAGTCACAGACAGGGATGGACGTGAGCTCACTCATCCCTTAGAAGTCAGTACCTATCATGCAGATGTATCAGAGGCTGCTGGATTTTAAATGTCTGGCCCCCACTTTCCTTTTCTGAGGCACAGCACCAGGAAATGGAGTGTGGGGAGACACAGAGGGGTGGGGGTGGGAGGAAGAGGTGCAGATCTCCCGTCTGTGTGTTTGTTGGGGGGGGCTGTTAGTGCTGGCTTTGGGCAGTGTAAAAGAGAATGTAACAGACACTCTCAGCTTAGACAACTGTAGACAGCAACCCTGCTAGGAAGCCATAGTCCAGTCTGAATAATGTGTCCTGGTTTCAGGCAGTCTGAAACCCGGACACATAATCCCAAACCCAAACTGTCCAGGTGAATCACAGACAGGTGGCAACCCTACCCTTTACATACCTGAGCCCAAAATGAACCCGCAGTGGGGACGAGCCTCGGCGCTCACCCAAGCTGCTCCGGATCTCATTGGTTGGATTGATAGCTGGGGAGCCATCGGCTCCCGCTGCTGTCAATCAAGTCCAGTGACCCAGGAGTCGGGGGGCGGGGCCGAGTCTCGCTGTTTGTGTGAATACATACAACAGCAGGACTCGGTAGCGCGCCTGTATGGGTGACACCAGGGAAGAGTGGTGGTCACTCAAGAAGAGGAGGAGCCCGGAGCACCGCTGGAGGACCCCATAAGACGGGGTTGGGGCCACTCTGTGCAAAACCGCTGCACAGAGGAGGTGAGTATGACATGTTATTTTTTTTTTTTTTTTTAATTTAAGCCTTTACAATCACTTTAATAACCATTAAAGTGGTTGTCAACTCATGACAACCACTTTAAACTACAGGTAAGCCTACAATGAGGCTTACCTGTAGGTCCCGGGAATATCTTCTAAACCTATACGGGTGCCGTTTCTTCTGTTGACGTGCCGTAAATGACGGCTCCCATGCGCATGCGCGGGAGTGACGTCAGCGTGGCTCCGCCAATCACAGCGCTGGAGCCCGCACTGTGATTGGACAGAGCCGCAGACCCGGAAGAAGCATGTTGCCGGTCACATCGGTGTGCCGAGACCGCTGCAACAGCTTCATTCCATTATGCCTTTGCTTTGCAGGTTTTTTTTTCTTTTGGGGGGGCAGACTTTACAACCACTTAAAGCTTGTTTCACACCCAGAGGTGAATCGCATGTGTGGGGGTGTCATTAACAAATAACGGTACCACAACTTGTCTGCTAAAGGGCAGCATTCTGAACATGCAAATACCTGAACCTAGCCTTAAAATGATTGTAAAGGCTTTTTATTTTTTTGTATTTAAATAACAAACATGTTATACTTCTCTGCTCTGTGTGATGGAATTGCACAGAGCGACCCCAAACCTCCTCTTCTGGGGTCCCCGTTGACATGCCTTGCTCCTCCTCCCTTATGAGTGCCCCACACACCAAGCTGCTTGCTATGGGGGCACTCATCTGGGCTCGATCCTGAGCCAGGATGTATGTGTCTATTCATTCCTCCCCCACTTCCTGCTCACAGGATTTGACTGACAGCAGCAGGAGCCAATGTCTCCCACTGTTCTCGGCCAAGCCTGTGACAGATGGCACAGCTCTGGATCGTGTGATAACTCAGGTAAGTATGGGGGGGGGGGGTGAGGAGGAGGCGATACTGCTACCTGGATATTTTTGACCTTGCAGGGATTGCAAGGTAAAAAAAGGGGCCTTTAGAACTACTTTTAAGTTATTTTTATTAATAAATTAAAAATAATCTTATACATATCTGCTCTGTTTAACGATATTGCACATAATGGTCCCTTCTTCTTTGGACAGAGGAGAGAAGAGCTTCAGCCTGGCTCAGGGCTGGATTGATACTCTACATCAGGGGTCTCAAACTGGCGGCCCTTCAGCGGTTGGGATTCAGATGGAGAGCATTCTGCTGATTCACATTGCAATAAACTGGCCAAAAGGTGCCAGGTCATTGGAAATGCTCATCTCCTAGCAGACTTTCTGTGAACCCTTCTGTATCATCCTGACCTTCTGACTCAAAGGCTGGCACCATCTTGCTTCTCAGTCCCCTGCTTTAATGGCCTGGCTGTTTGGTCACCCCCACTCTGTTGAAGCTTAGGAAGTCAACTTCTTGCAAAATCTATCATTGCACATGGAAAGCCTAGTTTGCATGGTGCGAGACCAAATAATTTCATCTTAGAAAGTACATGTGTGGGGGAGCTTGTCATTACTCCAGTCTGGTTTAGATCAGCATTTAAGCTTGAGTACTCTCAAGAGCCAAATCTTTGCTTTAGCTGCTCTGTTTCAGAGACTATTGGCCTCTCATTTCCTAGTTAAGGCATTTGTACAGGTTGTCATGCACACATCTCTTCTGCATTATGTTCCTCTGTGGTTCTGCAAATCTATAGAGATATTTCCTTATCTGACCTTACTCACAAGGTGTCTGTTCTTGTTTCTGTCAACCTCTGCGAACAAGGTCTCTGAGTTCGCAGCCTTATTTTGGAAAGAGCGTTCCTAGTGTTGCACAAGGAGAAGGTTGTACTTCCCATTTATCCTGCTCCAAAACATCTAAATTAAATTTCTCTCCACTTCACCAACTAAATGCCCTCAATATTAGGTTCATTTGGGCACATAAACGGCCCAGGATCAGCAGACATCTCCTGACGTTACCTAAAATTCACAGGGGATTAGCTGCTCCAGACGCATTTAAATACTACCAAGCTGCAGCTTAGCAGAATCATTGATTGGTGTAGATACAGAGATCTCAAACTTTGGACGAGTGTAGAACAGCAGTCCTGCCCTGTCCCCCTGAATAGGGCGCTATGGTGCTATACTGACTTACCAACTGCCCTTAAGGCACACCCCACTATAGGGCCTACTCTCTGAGTTGGGTCGATGGCATGCAAGAAGCTGGAGTTGTCCTCCGCTCACTCTCCACTGTTCCCCATTTTGGGAAACCCTAGGTTTCCACCAGGCACAGAACCTGGCCCATTTCGGAACTTCCTTGAAAGAGAATGCTTTCAAACCTCCCATTTTTTGATTGGTAACGCCTTGCTCCCGATCCCCATATTGATGCAGCCAGATGGCCATTTTGGGCTATTCTTCTGGCAAGCGCTTCAGCTCCAGCACCTCTCTTGATCCCTTGGCCCCCTGGCACAGTTTCATGGTCAGAGGACCCATGTTTGAAATATACTGTGAGGATAGGGACCCTCTTCCTAGAACCCTCTCGAAGATGTACGCATAGCTCAAACCCCCCCCCCCCCCCGGACGATTTTATCATGCCGAGCTTCAGCAAATGGGAAAGAGCTCTCAACATGACTTTCACGGATGTTCAGCGTCAAAATATCATCCACCTTGCTTTGAAGTCTTCCATCGCACGCACACGGGAACCCAACTATAAATTACTGACACGTTGGTGCCTCATCCGGCTCTCTGCAGATACTTTCCAGAGACCATGGATTGTTGCTGGAGGTGTGGGGAAGAGAGGGGAACCCTCCTTCACATCTTCTGGTCTTGTCCGAAGCTCCACCAGTGTTGGCCGAAAGTGCAGAGGATGCAGACTTTCCAGTTCCGAGGGATCCTGCCTTTTTCTTGCTCCACAGCTCCCATATACCACTCCGAACATATAGGAAGTCAGTTCTTCGTCACCTGATTAATGCCACTAAAGCCTGTATTACCCTGCCTGCCTGCCACCAGATGAGGATTGTCACTTGCCATTCTGCCTGCCACCAGATGAGGATGCCACTTGCCACGCTGCCTGCCACCAGATGAGGATGCCACTTGCCATTCTGCCTGCCACCAGATAAGAATGCCACACTGCCTGCCACCAGATGAGAATGCCACTTGCCATCAGATGAGGACGCCACATACCATTGCTTGCCACCAGATAAGGATGCCACTTGCCATGCTGCCTGCCACCAGATGACGATGCCACTTGCCATTGCCTGCCACCAGATGAGGATGTCACTGGCATTGTAAGTTCAGATCCAAGGTGGTATATTTTTTGTGAATTGTGATACATATATTTGTGCATATTGATACATTTGTTATGTTTACTTCTCGCTATGTAAAATCATGTTATTAATTGTTACTATTTCTCAATGTTAGAATGCACTTCCTTCTGTACAGAATCTAAACTCCCTGAAGAAGACTATTTAAAGTTGAAATGTTGGAGTGTCTATTTACGACTAAGTACTCTTTCTGCCATGGATATGGTTTTTATCTTTTGTATTTACATTTTCTAAATAATGCGATTTTTAATACTATTTTTCAATAAAACATAATGCTTTTATAACATCTGATTGTTGGGTATTGCCTATAAAGTCCTGTTCTGTCCTTTGCACATAGCAGTGCATTACATTGCTATATGCAAGCATTTTACTGAATGAAATCAATTCATTGAGTTTCTTTTGTTGTGATTAGCTGTAATCGGTCAGAGCTAATCACATGGTACAGGCGGGCTGGGATTGGCCCAGTCTGTACCATGTGATCACAGTGACCAATCACAGCTAGCAACACAATTGTATACAATGGATGGCTTGAAAGGAAGTCATCTATTTTATACAACTGTTGTGATTGGTTACATCTGTCACATGGTACCGGCAGCGGGCCGCCACAATGATCAGTCATCAGCTGTGTCCGGTGGAGGCAGCCGGTGACAGATCGTGCCGCTGCGCAGCCCAGTGGCCGTAATCTGGGAAGATGTCGTATGACGTCCTCTCGGATCGATGAGAGGTTCCCACCAGTGTTGTCATACTGGTTAAAGTTTGGGATTTTTTTGTTTAAAAATAGCAAACATGTTATACTTACCTGCTCTGTGCAGTAATTTTGTACAGAGGAGCCCCGATCCTCCTCTTCTCGGGTCCCCCACCACCGCTCTTGGCCCCTCCCTCCTGCTGAGTGCCCCCACAGAAAGCAGCTTGAGCCTCAGCTCTATGTGTCCATTTAGACACGGATTCATGCTGCGTGTCAGCAGAGGCAAAGAAATGGCAATGCGCTGATCTTTCCAGTAAATAACTGGGTAGGGGGGCATGTCAGCAGGAGTCAGAGCGAGAGCAGTACACTGGTCTTCCATTGAAGAGCTGTGCAGGAGTGCATGTCAGCATGAGGCAGAGGGAGAGCAGTACACCGATCTTGGTGAAGTGCCGTGCAGGGGGACATGTCAGCATGAGACAGAGGGAGAGCAGTATACTGATCTTCCCAGTGAAGAGCTGGGCAGGAGTGTGTGTCAGCATGAGGCAGAGGGAGTGCAGTATACTGATATTCTTAGTGAAGCAATTGCACCCACATGACGAGAGGGAGACGGAGTACGACTGTACGTGAGGACGTGTCGAGAAGTTACCTTCTGGTCACATGACGAGAGCGAGACTGAGGACGACTGTACGGGGGGATGGGTCAATAAATGACCTTTCTAGTCGCGTAACGGTAAAGAAACGGAGACGACTGTGCGTCGTACTTAGGCACAGATTTACCTGTGTATCTCGACTCCGAGTTCGACGAAAGACACCCCCGTGAGTCGTCCTCCCTCCCCGGTTCTCGCCACCACCCCCTGGGCTCTTCTCCTCCTAGCCCCGAGGAGACA
>BLSH010378675.1:1119055-1133324 GCA_018402905.1 Glandirana rugosa | reverse complement strand
TTTTTCGGTACGGCTTGTTACGAACTGATGAGTAGGGGGATTATATGGGAAAGAGAGGACAGCCACCTGGGAGGGGCCAGCTTGCTTTCTTTCTTTGCCTAGTTAACTCCTAATAGGATCTGCATATAACCCACATGTCAATGGAGAGCTGCGTCTGTCAGTGAACTCAGAGAAAAGGATTTTACGGTAAGTAAAAAATCCCTTTTTTAATACTTATGACACGAAAAAAGTATGTGGATAAAAATGGTTTACTTTGGGTAGTTTTGTCTCCTGAGAAGTATTTTTTCTTTCTCAGACATCACGGGACACAGAGCAGGCTATATATTCTATACATACTGGGTTATGCGCCACCTATAGGTGAATGGACACTGGCAATCAAATAAAAAACAAACAGGAAGTACCCTGTCCTATATAACCCCTCCCACACTGGGAGCACTTCAGTTTTTTCACCAGTGTCTTGAAGGTGGATGGTCACTTCTACAGCTTTGTGGAGCTTCTATGCTGGTTCCCAGACAGGTTCTTTTAGAACCAGGAACAGCCTTCATACCGGCATTTCAAACGGCATTAAGCTAAGATAAATGGTACCCAGGCCTCGCCAAGAAAGACAGAAGAAACTGCGAGGTTTTGCCTGTAAGCGACCATATATGGCTTTGGATCCTGCATGAAGGTAAACCTGTGCAAAAACTGTCTTCTTTATGTTTCTTATTTATTTATTTTATTTATTTCAGGTACTTACATAGCGCCGTTAATTTACGCAGCGCTTTACATATACATTGTACATTCACATCAGTCCCTACCCTCAAGGAGCTTACAATCTAAGGTCCCCAACTCACATTCATAAATATACTAGGGAGAACATGCAAACTCCAGGCAGGTAGTGTCATGGTAGGGTTTAGAACCAGCGACCCCAGTGACACCAGGCGAAAGTGCTATCCACTACACCACTGTGCCGCCCTGTTCCTTGATGGAATGTCTGTGTAAATTCATCCTTGTTTGCAACTTTCGTCCTGTTTCCCCAACATAAGATCCTTTGCTGCACCTTTTGGATTGAATGAGGTATACAACATTACTAGAGGCACAGCTGTATGATCCCATGATATTGAAGGTTCCATTTGTGTGTGTGACACTACTAGATTGATTGATCTGGGTGCACAGTTTGCAGCATTTTTTATTGCAGGGTTTGCTTCCATTATTTGTGACTTCATAATCAGCGTGAAGTTTCCTGCTGATTTGTTTATTCTGAGGTTGGGTGGTTGTCTGAAAGCCAATATTGGTGGTTGTTGGAATATGTCTTTCAGAGTTTCATCCTCTGTTATAATGGGTTGTAAATCTTTGATTATCTTTTTTATCCCATTTAGTGCTGGGTTGTATGTAGTGACTAGAGATACACGGTTATTTGTTTTTTTCTCTTTGTGTTGGAGGAGATTTTCTCTTCAAGTTTTCAAGGCTGTGTTTATGCTGTTGTTGATGGTTTTGTCTTTGTACCCTTTCTTATGGAAGGAGTCTGCCAGGGTTCTGAGATGTTTATCTATGTCCTCTGGGTCTGAACATATTTGTTGGTGTCTGATGGCCTGGCTGTGTATGATGGCCCATAGTGTGTTGGGGGTCAAAACTGGAACTATGGAGATAGCTGCATCGGTCAGTTGGTTTTCTGTGTATCGAAGTGTGAAGCTTGTCATCCCTGATGTATACTGTAGTGTCTAGGAAGTTGACATGTGTGTTTGAATAATCCATTTTTAGTTTGATAAATGGGTGAAAGGTGTTGATCAATGAGAAAAACTGTTTTAGATTTTCTTCACCTTCAGTCCATATCATAAAGATATCATCAATAAAGCGATAATATCAGTATGGCTTATGTTGTATGCTGTTCAGGAATTTGTCCTCCAGGTCAGCCATAATAAATCTGCATATTGGGGTGCCATTTTACTTCCCATAGCAGTACCCATACACTGGAGATAGACGTCATTGTTGAAAGTGAAGTAGTTGTGTGTAAGAATTAATTCGATGACCTGTGTAACATCCTGTATCCATGTATTTGTCATTTGGTGAGGATGATAAGAATCCAATCCGACCCAGGATTTTACCAAGCAATTAAAAGGTCTTATTACAACAATGCCAAGCCACCTACATTCAGAACTTATCGATGCGATTCCAGATAATCCAGAAATTGGAGACTTCTACATGCTGCCCAAGATTCAGAAGCCAGGAAATCCAGGCAGACCCGTAATAACAGGTATGAATACACTTACCGAACATATCTCAGGCCTTGTAGAAAATATGTCATGAACACTGCAAGTTTCCTCTAAGACACCACTGATTTTCTGAACAGGCTCAAGAATTTACAAAAATTACCACCAAATACACTTCTAGTCACTATGGATGTAGAATCTCTGTACAGTAACATCCCTCACAAGGATGGGTTGGCCGCATGTCACAGATTCTTATCATCCTCACCAAAAGACAAATACACTGCTGAGGATGTTACACAGCTCATCAAATTCATTCTTACACACAACTACTTCACTTTCAACAATGACATCTATCTCCAGTGTACGGCTACTGTATGTTCAGACCCAGAGGACAGAGATAAACATCTCAGAACAGTGGCAGACTCCTTCCGTAAGAAAGGGTACAAAGACAAGACCAACAATAACAGCATAAACACATCCTTGAAAACTCAAAGAGAAAATCTCCTCCAATACAAAGAGAAAAAAAACAAATAACCGTGTACCTCTAGTCACTACATACAACCCAGCACTAGAAGGGATAAAAAAGATAATCAAAGATTTACCACCCATTATAACAGAGGATGAAACTCTTAAAGAAATATTCCAACAACCCCCAATATTGGCTTTCAGACAACCACCCAACCTCTGACATAAACTAATCAGCACAAATCTTCACTCTGATTATGAAGTCACAAATAATGGAAGCAAACCCTGCAATAAAAAACGCTGTAAACTATGCAACCAGATCAATCAATCTAGAAGTGTCACACACACAAATGGAACCTTCAATATCATGGGATCATACAGCTGTAACTCTAGTAATGTTGTTTACCTCATTCAATGCAAAAGGTGCAGCAAAGGATCTTCTGTTGGGGAAACAGGACAGAAGTTGCAAACAAGGTTGAATTTACACAGACATTCCATCAAGGAACATAAAGAAGACAGTTTCTGCACACCTGTGGGACATCACTTCTCACAAACGGACCACACTATTGAAGACCCCAATGTCTTAGTTAAAGGGAATTTCAGAAGAGTTCAGGAAAAGAAAACATTTGGACTAAGAATGATACTTCTTTTTGACACAAAAAACAATGGCCTAAATTTAGATATAGGCTTCCTTACCCATTACCCATACACTACAGTTTTATGACCCCCTCTGTGACTGTCAACCTCCCCCCCCCCCCCCAGTCTATAGCTTTCCTTCTGTCTTATCTCAGTGACTCTGCTGCTAACTTTATTACCATCACCATATACATTGGTTTGTGTGTGTTTGTTTTTCCCTTTCTTTCCCCCTTTCCCTCAGAGATTTTTTCTTAACATTCTTCTAAAACTTTTGTGAATCAGTACTGCTTGGACCTTGAAGAAGGGGACACACCCTGAAAGCTTGTCCTGAAAAATTGTTTGTTAGTGCAAATAAAAAAAGCATCACGGACAGTACTCAATTTTTCTCTGCCTCCTTTTGCCTGCACTTTTTTTCTCACCACCAGAGGGCTTGACTAGAAAGACACAGTCATGATTGGTCTTGCCTGCAGTTCCTGTGAAGCTGCTACCAGGGGGAGCCTGCGCCAGTACTAATCTGTCTTTTCACTATGTAAGTGAATGGACGGTCGCAGGAGAGTCGCGTGAAGCAGTCAGGACAGGGCTGGGGAGCAGGCTAAAAATCCGTCTGGTGACACGTGAGTCTAGGGGTGGGAGCTGAGTCAGGCTGGGCAGGAAGCTGAGTTTTGGGAATGTAGGCAAAGCAGTGCTTGCACTAGCAGCCATTGCTTCCAAGAAGCACACTGGGGGAAGTGAAGCTGCCTGTAATAAGGCTAGAGGCACAGGTGTGTTACCACAGCCCTTGCTGAGACTAGTCGTACCACTGCTGCCATTGCTTCCCCTAAGAGACCAGAAGCGACCGGGCTATCTGAGCCGCTTCGACTATCTGGTATGGTAGCTGACCCCTCATCTGTTTCCTCAGAGTATGTTACTAAAGATGACCTGTCGGCAGCCTTGCTGAGGTTAGAAACCAGAATTGCTGGTATGATTGCTTCTACCACACATGGTAGGAAGCGTGACAGGTTTCCTTCCCCTAACCCTCCGATTCTGGAAGGAGAATAGGTTGATGAGGGAGAGGGGGTAGCTACAAGGGATCTGGCCGATTCTTTTGCAGACTCTTCTGCTTAAGAGAGTCCCAAGGACACCTGCCTCTCAATCTCAGAGGCAGCATTCGGGTTACCTCCAGAGGAGAGTCCTGTGGATGTGTATTCCTCCCTTGAGTAATTAAAATACCACAAGGTGCACAGGGATTCGCTTTGTACCCTCTCCTGGATAGGGTGATATATGCTGACTGGGTGCACCCAGAGAGATTGTTTTTTCCTTCTAATATATCCTATGCAGGAAAGCTTTTTGAAAGGGGGGGGTACCAGCTGTCCATGCAGCAGTCACATCCCTAAGTAAATCCCTGACCTGCCCTGTTGATAATGCCCAGGTGTTAAGGACCCTTAAAAAGCTGGAGTCCTTATTAAAGGCTTCTTTTTCCTTTCCTGGGCATCGTGCACTTTTAAGGAGTGGGGTCTCCAGTATAGTGTACGGTTGGTCTGCAGGAGCTTATTTGTTTTCACTGTTCTGAAGCAGCACAGAGGCCACATTGGATGCATATATGCTTGGCTCATCCTGCATGAGCCCGGGTGCAGTTGAACAGGGGCATACTTGCAAACTGGCTTAAACGCATGGTTGCTAAAAAAGCCCGCTTGCCTAAATGAATGTTTGCTGGAGCACGTGTTTGCTTAAACCCTTGTTTGCTTAAAACATGGTTGCTAAAATATGTTTGTTTAACCACTTCAGCCCCTGAAGTATTTCCCAGGTTAGGACCAGAGCACATTTTGCTATTCGGCACTGCGTCGCTTTAACTGACAATTGTGCGGTCGTGAGATGTTGTACCCAAACAAAATTTGCGTCCTTTTTCCCACAAATAGAGCTCTCTTTTGGTGGTATTTAATCACCGCTGTGTCATTTCTGATCGCCGCTATGAACAAAGAAAGAGCGACAATTTTGCAAAAAAAAAACAATATTTCTTACTTTTTGCTAAAATTCAAATCCAAAAAAAATATAAAAAAACATTTTTTTTCATCGGTTTTGGCCGATTTATATTTTTCCTCATATTTTTGGTAAAAAAAAAACGCAATCGGCATTTATTGATTGGTTTGCGCAAAAGTTGCCGCGTTTACGGATGATGAGAATTAATTTCTGGGGTTTTTTTTTTTTACTAGTAATGGCGGTGATCTGCGATATTGGGGCGGACATGTCGGACATTTTTGACACTTTTTTGGGACCAATGACATTTATACAGCGATCAGAAATTTAAATGTCCACTGACTACTGTATAAATGTCCAATACAAAAGTCCTTGTGCCGCGCTAAAATTTTCAATGATTAAACAAACATAGTCTCTTGGTTTCTATGATAGGAAAGACCGACACCAGTTAGTTTGTGATGATGGAATGACACACTACACCCCGTGCTCTCTCTTCTTACCAGATAGCAGGGAATCATGAACCTGTTTAGTCACATTATCCAAAAGTCAGGAACACTCTCCAGGTATATGAAAAATGACAGCCACCCTGCAGCGATTGTTCTCACAACTATATACTTTTGTATTGGACTTCATTTGGTGATCAACAAATGGTGCACGCCGCTGATCGATTATGACACTTGTGTTTTAGATAGCGCAAACTCATTCCATGTGACGTTACTGTATAAATGTCATTGGCAGTGAAGGGGTTAACCTGCAGGGGGAGATCTAGGGGTTAACTGTGTTCCCTAGGTGTGTTCTAACTGTGGGGGGCTGGGCTACCATGGGCATAAGAGATCTAACTGACAGGGATCAGTAGATCACTTATGTCCCCATTGACAACGGCAGACATCAGGCCTGCCCGAGCAGCGGGCACACTCCCCCTAGCTGCTCCTGCGCGAATCGCCGCCTATTTACTGTGATTCGCAGGACATATCCACACCGCCGCAGTAAATATACTGCGCGCACTGTGGAAGCGGTTAACATGGTTGCTAAAACACATGTGGGCTAAAACACAGGGTTGCAAAGTAACACATGTCGCATAGACTCGTGTCGCATAGAGACTCATGTTGCATGGCCTCGGGTTGCATAGAGATGCGTGTCGCAGAGACACATGCCACATGGGCCTGTGTCGCATGGAGACTAGTGTCGGGCTTTCATCTCAATGAAGATATTATCTTTCCTTCTTTTTATTCTCTGCCCTTCTCACCGGAGGGGAGACAATTGCACTCTTTAGATGTGGTGCATGCTGTTAAGATATATCTGAAGAGATCTGCAGACGTCAGTAAGACTGATGCCTTTTTTTGTTGCCTGAATGCCCTAGGAAGGGTCAGGCGGCATCCAAGGCAGCTGTTTTCCCTGTGGATTGCCCAGCTGATTACTCAAGCTTATGGTTTAAAGGGGGAGAGCTCCCCCATTCAGGGTGAGAGCTTTTTCCACCAGGAGATAGGGACCTCCTGGGCTTCTGCCACCAGACGTCGGTGGCACAGATTGTGAGGCCGATACACGGTCCTCAGTACATACATCACAAGATTCTATCAGGTGGATGTTAGAACAGCGGAGGATTCTGCTTTTTGGCCACAGCATATTAAGGGTTTAATTGGAATTGTGTCTCCCTTCCCTCAGGCATTGCTCTGGATGTATTGAATATATAGCCTGCTCTGTGTCCCGTGATATCCAAGAAAGAAAATGTGATTTTTTTATACGGATTTACCTGTAAAATACATTTCTTTCTAAGGACATCACGGGACACAGAGGTCCCTCCCCTCTCTGTCTTTGTGGAGTTCATTGCTTGCTACAAAACTGAAGTGCTCCCAGTGTGGGAGGGGTTGCTAATGTAGTTATGGAAGGTTTTCGCACACATTCTGTCTTATACCATCTTGGATCATTCTCCATTGTTCTTTTTGTTAACCCTCGTTCTCTACCCCTCTTTGTTCTCCTCCTGACAACTCTATACTCCTCCACTGTGGCTCCTCCCTCCCTGCTTTGTGCTGGACTGTTCCTCCCATCTACTGTGGCCCCTTCTGCCCTGGACTCCATCCTAGTCTTTGTCAACCAGCTTCACTGCCCCTTAATTCCAGATTAATTTACTAATGGTCATGTTTTTAGGGTATCTTGTGGGTGGTATTTCATGTTAGCATAAAAAAGAGCTCAATACTATGCCTCCCTAAAAGCATTCAGGCAACACAATTCACTCCAAGGACTTCAACATGTGACCTGAGATCCTCAACTGAAAGAGTAGATCAGTGCTCACGTGTCTGACTCTGCCTTCCCAACACATTACACAGAAAATCCAATTGTTTTGGTTTTCTCAATTTAAATTTATTTAAAAAAAAATCTTGATTACAAAGAATACAAATATATAAACAATAATTGACATTTAAAAATGCTAAATTGTGATCTCTGGATTTACAATAGAATATTTATGACTTGTCCTAATATTAGGAACAGGCTTCTGTTTGTACAGGCATGTGTGTCTACAGCTCAGCTATATACAAGGCAAGTCATCTTTGGTCTGTAGCAAGTTATATTCTTCCCTTTCATTGCTTTGCTGTTAGTCCTATCAAGCTGCGGTGATCGGATGTCATATGAAATGAAAGATCATAAAAAATAAATCTGCTTGACTTAATGTGTGTGAATTCTGAACCATTTTTTGTTCAAAAATAACACATTTGAATGGTCATTTAATTTGTGACCATTAGTGGGGCCGCAGCAAAGGCCAATTTTTGTGCGGCCATTGAATTTGAGTGATCGGGCATGTTGGAAATTTTTGGAAAAACTAATAAATTTCTAATCAATGATGGGGGAATCATGTGAGAAATATAATCTAAGATATTCACATGAGCTGTGACTTGGAAAGGAATAAAATTCCCGGCCATGAATTTTCTTTTACATAACAACAGGAGCTGAAATTGAAGGCTTGGTTGATCAAATTTCAAAAATCAATGGTGGCACCATCGGATCACAAAATGCATGAACTTTTAATCTTTGATCGTCAAATCGTTTGGAATTCGACCTGGGTAAGGCCTGCATAAGACCACATCAAAGAGATCCCAAGTTTCTGTATCTAAACACAAAGGGAAGCGATGAGTGTCCCAATGTGTTTTTTCCATTTATCATCAGAACTGTCCCAGAATTCCACGAGACACATGCAGCCCACTAAGACTTTTTTTTTTTTGGTAACAATTACTCCTAATCCAATGTAATTTAATAGTTTATATGGGAAAAATACAGGTTTAGGATCTACTACTATCTGTAAGGCATAAACCCTTAGATGCTCTGATCAGGTCATTTTAGACTCTACACTGAAAAATAGATTTAATATAAACCCGTGGTAAAGCCAAATCACACTTTTGTGTGTGGTAATATGCATTAGGGTGCTATTTATTGTAAATGCCACACCAAGTCACTGCAGCTCAGATGTGCAAACGTTGCAAAGCATCCCATTATAATGTACTACTAGAAGAGAATGTATTTTTTTTTGTCCATTCTTGTATTTTGGCAATCCATGCAAAATGAATGCCCTAAAGGTGGCCATGGATGAATGGAATCTTGGCTGGCTCAGCAGGGACTGACCAAGATTCAATCCATCTATGGGCGAGCTGACTGTACTGAAGTTGATGCATCGATCGTCTTGGGTACAACCAGCATGTTGCATGCAATTATTGCCAGCGCCTATAGTGTTCTCCCGGAAGGGATGGCTCCTGGTGCTCCCCCTGTCAGGAGAACACAATGGCTGTGCGGGAGGGATTTCCCCAACAACACCGACTGTGTTGATGAGAGAATCTAGCGATTTTTCTTTTCTGCAACCATGAAAATCACATAATCTATGCCTGCTTATCACTATGCACATTAAAGAGGAGTTCCAGCCTATTAAAAGTCAGCAGCTACAAAAAGTGTAGCAGCTGACTTTTAATAATGGGACACTCACCTGTCCCAGGCTCCAGCGATGCAGCCACCCGCAGCGTCGCTCTTCTCCCCCTCCTCTGTACGGCGCCGGCATCACAAGTGTGTGCACCCTGCTTGGCTTCAAAGCTGGGCGCGCACTGCACGAGGCGCACTGTGAATGGCCGGCGTAGCTTCTGGGATCTGTGACGTGTCCCAGATCGCCGGGGGGGTGGACTTTCTTCCGGCTCAGCGGTGCCAGGAGAGGAAGTGGACCTGGGACCCTGGGCAAACAAAGCCCCCCCAAAAAAATTACATGCCAATTGTGGCATGTCAGCGGGGCACCTTTCCTTAAAGCGGAAGTTCCACTTTTGGGTGGAACTCCGCTTTAATAAGTGACACAATGTGCATCAGAGGCAGTGCCTTAACACAAAATTCTTAATGGGGCCATGTAGGCTGGTACCTCTGACTTCTCTCTGAAACAAGTTTTCAGATCAGGTATTTTGATTCCAATCTGACTTAAAAGAGTTGTAAAGGCAGAAGGTTTGCATTCTATGCATTAAGATAAAAAACCTTCTGTGTGTATCAACCTCCCCAGCACCCCCTAATTACTTAACTGAGACCCTTCTCTCTTCAGCGATGTCCATGAATGTCTTAGCTGTCCAGGACACTACACCTGAGACACAGCAGCGGCGCCATTGGCTCCCACGGCTGTCAATCAAAGTCAGTCAGCCAATCGGGGAGAGAGGGGTCAGGGCTCCATGTCTAAAGGGATACACGGAGCTCTGACTCAGCTCGGGTGCCCCCATAGAAAGCTGCTGGCTGTGGGGGCACTTGATAGGAGGGAGGGGCCAGGAGCAGCAAAGGGGGACCCGGGCTGTTCTGTGCAAAACCAACTGCACAGAGGAGGTAAGTAGAACATGTTTGTTATTTAAAAAGAAAAAAAAAGGGGGCCCTTACAATCATTTTAACTTTCTGCATGCTTGTTCCAGCTGGAGACTCAGTTACCAAGTCAGAATTATACTGCCTCATAAGGTTCCAGGTAGCTAATCAGAGCCTGGATGCTGTATCACCAGGCCCAAACACTGTCAGGTGTGAAGCAGGGGCATGCCAAACTTTATGGAAATTCAATATTTCCATAGGAACCTTTGCAGGCATCCGCAGCACAGTGAGCTGGAGAGCAGCATGCATGAAAGTGCCACCTGGCTCCTTAAAGAGGAGCTCCAGGCTCCTTCAGAAAAAATAAAAAGTCAGCAGCTACAAATACTGTAGCTGCTGACTTTTAATATTAGGACACTTATCGGTCCTCAAATCCATCAGTGTCTTTCCTGGCTGCTGCCGCCGCCATCTCGGCTAAGGGACATTGGCAGTGAAGCCTCGCAGCTTCATAGCCTGTTACCTACTGCGCATGCGTGAAACAGGTTACGTGAATGGCCCCACGGTGGAGGAAGGAGGAGGGGGCTGAACTTCTGGCTGAGTTCGCCACTGCAAGCTCAGCCGTAAGTGGGAGTGGGTACCTGTCAAAAGCAGGTACCCGCTCCCCCCCCCCTAAAAGGTGGCAAATGTGGCAGCGGGGGGTGGGGGGGACGCAAACAAGGGGAGCTTTCCTTTTGGGTGGAGCCCCACTTTAAGGTGCCTAATATCCATTGCTATGTTTGGCAGACTACAGTTTGTATAGCAGGGCTCTGTAGCTTTGGGAGAGTAAGCACATTAATGACAACTGTAGCACAATTATCTAAAAGTAAATGGAAAATAGGGCTTTCCCCAGGGCAGCCAGTTTCCCCATTAGAAATAAAAGATTCTTCCGATAGGCTGCTAGTGACTAGAACTCCGAATTCTTTGCTCACTTTTCCTATAACAGAGTCAATGTATACACAAAATTTACAGAACAGAACTTTCACAGAAAAGCAGCAATTTTCCACTTGTCGTTACACATTTTGCAACTCTTTGGATAACACTTTTGTATAAAGGATATCATAGCTGTAGTTATAACATATTAGCATCAATTTTATTGTAAGTAATTTAATAGCATTTTGCTAAAAGTGATTATTAAAGAAATCCACCCAGATCAAATGGATCTTTTTAAGGTGTACTGAGGCAACCCCCTGTGCCTATGACTTTTCAGGACCCTGGTGGGGAGATCTCCCCACTCTGGAATCAGTAGTGATCGGCTACAGTTGAGACCTATTCAGCTGAGCTGTTGCTGTCAACAGCCTGAGTGAATTTCTCTTCCTGTTCACTCTGTTGATGTGGTTAAAATTAACTTAAAAGATTATACAAATAACATTTTGCGAGAGAAAAAGGTGCGAGTTTCTCTTGCATGAGTGCTACCATTGTCAGTAGCCTTAGTGCTATATATTCAGATAATCCACTAGAGGGCGACTCATACAGCACTTCTGATCCTATTCACACATTTATTTGTGAATAAGAAACAATTGCTGCATGACTCGCCCTCTAGTGGACTGTCAGAATATACAAAGCTAATTTAGGCCAGTGACAATGGTAGTTCAAGCAAGGTACACACCTTTTATCCTCCCTGACATTGTTATTTCCAAATTGTGTTTAATTTTAACCATACACATCAAAAATTATGCAAAAAGAATAAATTTCACAATGGCTGGTTAGAATTAATCTTTTTTCCCCCTCTCATTGCAGTCTTCCTACAGTGAGGGGAAGTGCACAAATAAAGTACAAGCAACCAAAAACATTATCACATAATACATTACTCCTATTTTTATTATCAAAAGAGACAAAGGTGAAATACAAGTCATTTTGGTCAGAGATGTATACAAAATTGTCTTTTATTTTCAGGGACTCACTCAAATATTAATCCCAGTCTGAGTTCATTGACCCCACTCTCTATCCAAAAGAACACATACAGAATGTATTTGGGCCATTTATGAATGTAATTATTAATGAAAAAAGTGACATTGCCCATAGAAACCCCATCAACAGTTGCAATACAGTTTTCTTGTAGCTTCCATAAACTTTCATTTTAAGGGGTGAACCAGCCATAAGGCTTATTCATAGTTGAAATATGAACTGTATAAAAAGTATTGGCAACCCCTGCTGTGCCATGCTCTTGCTTGGCATGAATGGGACTACACTTTTCAATGTTGGAATTCAGTGCGCCTGTCCTTTAGACTATGTCTGTAAATCACCACACTGTTTACACTCACCTCAAGCTTATTCCTTTCTATAAGCACGTCCAAGTCCCCCCATCACATCAGCTTCCAAAGGCATTTGCTTAGAGGTTTAATTTATTTATTATTTGCAGAAATAAAGATGTGTCCTGTATTCAATATCACATTTCACAAAAGGCACAAACTAAACTGGAAGTTCAGGTTCAAAAGTGCTGCAAGCTTTGCCATGATGGCAACCCACATACAATGCTGCCCTCACTTGAATGAAGATGCTATTGTAAACAAGCTCCATGCCTTGCTTCATGTCATTATGTTCACAGAAACTGTTGTTGGGTTGTGCTGTCTTCTTTATATTCACAACAACCTTTTAACTATATGCAGCAAACAAAATAAAGGAAAGACGGCTTCATGTTTTTTCAACTATAGCGAGTCTTGTGACTCCCGTGAACATCCACTTTACCTTCCCCTTTCTCTATGGTTTTATTGCTGAATTTAGCCATTGATGTTCTGTAGCGGCCAAAATAGAAACAAATGATCACAGTTTGTAAATGTTGAGGCTTGGTGCTGCCCCCCATAACTCTGCTGCCATTATTATGGTGCCCACAATATCTTACTTTCCAAAAACAAACCAATATGTGAGCTCTGAAACAGGCAAATCGATTAGAGAAAATGAACAGATAATTATAGGGCAATGTTCCTGCTACACCATGATGCACATAATACACATATCTAATCTGCATGGTCAATGGTAGAATATGGTTCACCCTCCTTTGGCATATTTTAGATATTAATAATAGAAGGAAAATGACCAGGTACAATTTCCTCTATTATGTTACATTAATAGAAATTGCTTTTGGTCTTTGGCAATGGCCTAATATATACTGAATGCTATTTTTTTCTCTAGTGCTCTCTATTCCACGTCTGTTTAAAATATAAAATGTGTATTTTTTCTTAATTTCACTTTTTAGGAAATGCATAGAAACCAATCAGCTTCCAGGTTTTATTGTCAAAGCTTAACTAAAAAAGTTGAAGTTAGAAGCTGATTGGCTGCCAAGAAGAGCTGCACCAGATTCTGAGAGCTCCAGTTTTAGTAAATCTCCCCCTTAGAGTCTTACAGTTATGAAGGAAGAATGGGGCTTTTGAAAAGTGTGCTAACAAGAACACAACGTTTTAGACTATTGTAACCACTGTGCTGATGTACAATTAATAACACTGGTGACTCCTTTCAGACAATCAATACGATATAGTATGGACTAGAGTGGCCAGTATTCCCCAAAATAATAAACCTCCAAATCCTGCTCTCTTTATGAACATTTAAAACTGTCAATACACAATATGACTGTTTAGGCATCATTCTGCATTTTTCTTAAACCTAACTGCTAGCCTGTTGACCCTAGTAGTGGAATGTGGTAGCCTCTGGATCACCAGAAACCAATGGGCTCATGTATGAAGGTGCTCAGTCTTTAGACCCAGCCTTTCATTGGAAGCCATTTCTGACCTATGCTGACATGAAGTGTTGTTAGATACATCCTTTATGTGTACGTAGTAGCAAGCATGACATTTTGGCAGCTTCATCAACCTGCCAGCCAAGGAAGCCCCATTCCCTTTTTCTCCACTAGGTCTCCGATGGTGTAAGGTGATGATCCCAGTTGTCCGATCGTCAATCCAAATTCTTTTTACGTCTTACTACGGATTTGTCAGTATAACACATAACTGTCAAAATTTACAAGTATTTCTCTCGTCCTAAACCTCCAAATAATAAAACCCCTTATGACCGGTGAGATCAGGTATGATATAGCATAACTAACAGACTTTCCTCAGTGGTCACAATAATTAACATGTAGTCGTGTCACCAATGTTATCAGATTTTGCAACACAAGAACAATCGTGTGAAAAGTTTTCGGGGTAAGAAGGAAGTATTGACATTCTGAGATTCCCCCTCTAAATGATTTTGACCTCGAG
>BLSH010378675.1:1095169-1111963 GCA_018402905.1 Glandirana rugosa | reverse complement strand
CTTTATAACAGAGGAGATTGTGTGTATTGCCTAAAGGTATTCCAGCAGCAGGAAAGGGGGTGGGGGGGTTGGGATTGGTACGAGCTGACATTCAGGGGGGAGAGGACAGACAGAGGAGACAGATCCGGGCTGCGGATGATGGAGGCACATAATCTGGTCATGGTGTCAGGGCTCAGCAGCCATGATATACCGTGTTCAATTTACAGAGGGCAGGGTAGAAACCGGCAAGATCAGCCAGGTGTTTCAGGTGTTACAGGGGGCCGAATGACACAGCACAAGCACTGTGCTGTATAACATGCTTTAAAGGAGCAGAATCTATTTTTTTTTAGGTTAAAGTGATTGTAAAGGCTCGTTTATTTTTAAATAACAAACATATTATACTCACGTCCTCTGTGCAGTTGGATTTGCACAGAGTAGCCTGGATCCTCCTCTTCTCTGGTCCCTTTTCTGCTCTCTTGGCCCTTCCTCCCATTGTGTGCCCCTCTGCCAGCAGCTTGCTACAGGGTGCATCCGGGTCGAGTCAGAGCTCTATGTATCCATGCAGATAGGGAGCCCCGGCCCCGCCCCTTTTCTTCCCTGATTGGCTAACTGACTTTGATTGACAGCCAATGGCGCCATTGCGGTGTCTTAGCTAATCAGGAGGAGTGTTCTGGATGGCTGAGGGGATTGTGCACATCGCTGAGGAGAGAAGGGGCTCATGGTAAGTATTGGGGGAGGCTGATACACACAGAAGGTTTATTATCTTAATGCATAGAATGCATTAAGATAAAAAACCTTCTGCCTTTACAACCCCTTTAAAAAATGTTTTAATTATTAGAGAAGGGAGGTTTTCATTGCGCTCTGTGTCCCTGTTGTTAGGGAAATTCTGCTTACTTTCTGTTTTACCAAAAAACAAGCAGAAGTATACCCAGTAAGAAACATGGCCTGAAGTGGTGAGCTCCTTGGTACCATCCGTTATCTCAGCAAGAGACAAAATAGTACAATTCAACTATCTGCACCGAATCTACTACACCCCTGTACGTCTTTATAAAATGGGAAGAGGGATCTCCCTGGAATGCACCAGATGCAGGGCTGCAGAGGGCGACTTTTTCCATATGGTCTGGTTGTGCCCTATGATGGAAAGGTTTTGGAAGGCCATACTGAAATTTCTGGAAAATAGGTTGTCCCTGCCTAATATATATTCCCCAGCCAGATGCTTACTAGGAGATGTAGACGAAGAGGAAATATCTAACACGCAGAAAATTCTACTAAAAACGGACTTCTTTCATGCTAAAAAAGCGATAGCCCTCAGATGGAAGGAACTGATTCCCCCAACTCTTCAGACATGGATAGATTTGATGAATAGAGCATTACTCATGTATAAGCTTACATATATGGCTAGAGGATGCCCAAAGAAGTTCGAAAAGGTATGGGACGGGTGGATAAAATCGGTAGCCGGTAGTATTGAGGTGTAAACATGGTATAGTACAGTGAGGATGTTGGTAGTAGAACTGGAAAGGGGACAGCATTAGGATGCATAAGGGGGGGGGGGGGCGGGTTTTGAGGGTCAATGACGTACTGGAACGATAGCATGGAGAGACACAAGTTCTACACAGCTGATATTTTGTTTGTTTTATCATGTTTATTTGACTCGGAATCCATTACAGACATAATATGTACAATTGTATGTGACCAATGATATTTGTACAATCCTTTTGAATGTATCTTGTTGGATCAAAATAAAAATTTACCCTTTAAAAAAAAAAAAAACGAAGTATCGCCAGTGGGGATAATGAAAAAAAAACAAACAAAAAAAAACCCTGGAGGTTCTTACCCTTCCTTACTCTAAACAAAAAAGGAAAAAAATACCAACATTTAGAACTAGTCATTAAATGGCAATTATAATAGTTATTGGTCAATTTTAATTTATTTTATAAATAAGTATTTAATGCGGGGTGCACTCATGACACTAGCGGCTCTCTTTTTGACTGTTTCTCTCTGGCTAAAACTCCAAATGGAGCCATAACAGAGCACGAACAGAGGGGGTATTTAGGTCAACCAGTGGGTTGACCTAAATCCTGGTATTGTATTCTGACAGCAGAGAGCCTTCCCCGTCATCAGAATACAATGATCAGTGTTGCTAGCAATACTCAGCGGGACTAATCATTCAGGAAAAACCCCACAGGCTGGTTGTACATATGTCAATCAATAGATCAGCTTGTGAACAACCAGCCTGCCCATACATGGATCAAAATTTGTCTGGTCCCTGCTCAACCGGCCAAATTTAGATCCACGAATGGCCGGTTTAAGATGAAATTCCAGTTACACTCCAATTAAAGGGGTTGTAAACCCACAAAGTTTTTAACCTTAATGCATTCTATGCATTAAGGCGAAAAACCTTTTAACCTGCAGCAGTTCCCCCTTTACTTACCGGAGCCCAAAACGATCCCGTGACAGGGATGAGCCTTGCAGCTCACCCGAGGCCATTGGCTCCCGCTGCTGTCAATCAAGTCCAGTGACTCGGGGTTCGGGGCCGAGTCCCGCTGTTTGTGTGAATACACACAACAGCAGGACATGGGAGAGTGCCCACATGGGTGACCCCAGGGAAGACGGGGTAAGGGGCCACTCTGTGCAAAACCGCTGCTCAGAGGAGGTGAGTATGGCATGTATGTTATTTAAAAAAAAAAAACGTTGAGATTTTAGTATCACTTTAAGCCTAAATCTTCTCCCTAAATCTTCTCCCACCCTCATTCTAAGACTATTCTATCTACCCTGTAAAAGATGTCTACACTTACCTATTCTGAAGCCGATACGGTCTGGTCACATGATTGGGTCTTGGCGCTGGCTTCAGTGTGGAGGAGGGACAGCTAAAAACGGATGCCCCAGAATACGCCTATGGGTGACGTCATTGCCCAGACTCTGCCGCCATTGTTGCTGCTTCTCCTTTACACTGAAGCCACAGACCTGATCATGTGACCGGACTGGAGTGGCTTCAGAATAGTTAAATATGGAGATCTTTTACAGGTTAGCTAGAATAGTCTTAGGATGGGGGATGGGGGGGGGGGGTGGGAGAAGATTTAGGCTTAGTTAGAATGTGACTGGAATTCCACTTTAAGTGTCAATTTATCAGCTCTGTAAACAAAACTGCATTGCAATGGCTCTTAAGTGCAATTATACTTTCCTGTTAGACCCCTTTCACACCAAGGAGTTTTTTGGGGCGCTTTTGCGCTAAAAATAGCGATAGAAAAGCACCTGAAAAACTCCCCCAAATACACCCCAGTGTGAAAGTCTGAGTGCTTTCACGCTGGGGCGGTGAGCTTGCGGGACGGTAAAAAAAGTCCTGCAAGCCACATCTTTGCAGCGGTGTGGGAGCGGTGTACAGACCGCTCCTATACCGCCCCTGCCCATTGAAAACAATGCGGCAGTACTCCCGAAGCACAGAACAGCACCGCCGCCGCCCGAATAGCAGCACCATAGCGCCGCTATAACGAGCGGTAAAGCGCCGCAAATTAACTGCATTTTACCGCTAACGCTCGGGCGGCCCCGGTGTGAAAGGGCCATAGTGTAGTAAAAAGGAGCCTAAAGCTCCCTCTGCTGACTGCAACAAGTACATGTAAGTTTGAATAACATTTTTATATTTACATGACTAAAATCATGTTCTCATTTGTATTTTAGTTTTAACCATGATAAAAAAATATATACAAAAACAGTATACATTTTCTTTATTTTTTTTTTATGGTGAGTGGAAGAAATTGCTCAGATCCAAGAGTCAGGGCAAAGCACTTAAGGTAATTTCCTCTCACTGTTCCTGTCTTTCATAAGGTGGTATTGGTCCCATTGGCTTCAAAGGAAAATGCTGTAACACTCTTTTTACACTTACCTTTAATGTCTCTGTGTACAATCATATTGCCGTGTAAGTATGACACTCCTTGCAGAATCTGCCGCGTGTACCGCCGGGTGACGTTTTCTGTGAGTGCACCATAAGCTTTGAGCTGGTCTTTGATCGATCCCTGTAAGAAAAGGTAGGTAAAGAAAAATGAGAGCATTCTTCACATTGAGTGCAGAAAATGGAGTGCAGACAGCTGGACAATTGAACAAGAGGGTCACTATCAGAACATGATACCGGTGTCAAAACAGGTAGTAAAGCTGAGCTAATATGAGGTTAAAACTACTGCAAGCACAGATATTTCTATGAAAGCATACATGAATTCACCATATGTGATATAATGCAACATATATTAAGTAATATTACAGTATTGTACAGCACACAAAAATCACTTTTACTTTTTAAATTCCCATGGCTACCTCTGTGAACCAAGTATGCAGTAATTAATCAGCTGGCTACAATGAGAGCTGTGATTGGTTTACTTTTTAAAATAGGTAGGGGAGACTAAAGCCTCGTAAACACGGGACGGCGATCGTATACAACAGGTCGTAGGAACGGCCGTTGTATGCGAAATCGATCGTTCGTACGCGCGATTAGAACAGCCGACATACGACGGTCGTACAACGGGAGTTGTATGAGCAAACTAGAAAACTTGGTCGTACCAACAAGTGGTCATACGACCGTTGTATCGTGTGTACAGAGAAGTTGGTACAACAAGTTGTATTGTGCAAAACATGCATGCTCAGAAGTCAGGAACGGCCGGATGCTAATTACATGCACTTGAACGTTCTTTCTTTGGTCGTACGATCGTGTAGTGCAGTCAGTATGCTAGATACAACAGCCAACATACGATTTGAGACGATCGTACGTACGATCGTCGTCCCGTGTGTACGAGGCTTAAGGCAGGCCATACAGTAACCAATTTTCTTTCCTTCAACCGCAGGTTGAAGGAAAGAAAATTGCTCAATTCCCCCATCAACACAATCAGTGTTGATGAGGGAATCCCTCCCGCAGTGCTATGATATTCTGAAAGCAGGAGGTTTCCCAGCCATCAGAATACAATGATCACTGCTTGCAGCTATAGCCACCAGCAGTAATGACATGGAAAAAATAAGACAGAATGGTTGTACTGAAGTCGACTGATGACTCAACATCAATACAACAAGCCTTCCTTTACACGGATTGAAATAGGGACGGCTCCTGCTGAAGAGGCAGAATTTTGATCCATTTATGGCCGTCTTAAGGCTAGGAAAAGAGCAAGGGACAGAGCAACCAAGGTTAGTTCTAGGGATATGCTTAAAATTTATTAGGGTATGTGCTGAAAGCCTTATATATTTAAAATAATCATAATCTTTGTTGAAAATATCCAAAAATTAATTTAAAGTGGTTGTAAAGGCAGAGGTTTTTTTTATCGTAATGCATTCTGTGCATTAAGATAAAAAGTCTTCTGTGTGCAGCCACCCCCACACTTACCTGAGCCCCATCTCAATCCAGCAATCTCGGCTGTTCGGGACTCTCCCTCCTCGTTGGCTGAGACAGCAGCAAAGCGCCATTGATTCCCGCTGCTGTCAATCAAAGTCAGGGAGCCAATGAGGGGAGAGAGGGGGTGGGGCTGGGCCACAGCTCCGTGTCTGAATAGACACACAGAGCTGCTGCTTGGCTCAGGTGCCCCCATAGCAAGCTGCTTACTGTGGGGGCACTCAACAGGAGGGAGGGGCCAGGAGCATAGAAGAGGAATCCGAGAAGAGGAGGATCTGGGCTGCTCTGTGCAAAACCACTGCACAAAGCAGGTAAGTATAACATGTTTGTTATTTTTAACTAAGAAAAAAAAACTTTAGTATCACTTTAAAGGCCCATATGAAAGATATAAAGTGGCAGTAGGTTGTTGCTGAAATGGTTAAAGTAATACTGTACATAGATAAGTAAAAATACGGTTGGTCATATGATTTACATAGAATATCTAGCTCACCCCTGGCATGTATTCCACAAAGATGGAAAGCTTCCTCTCCGTGGCGTCCCGCAAGCAGCCATAATATTGAACTATTCTTTCATGTCTATGGATCTTCAGCAGCTGGATCTCGCACTCTAGAGCGTTCACCTCCTGCAACCAAAACAACACAGGTTGATAATTTTTCCAAACACTCAACTATTGCAGTAACAACGCTGGGCAAATCCCACAACTTAAATAACTAATGCACCTAAATATTGTAGTGGGCTCCGAATATTTGTGTTCTTGGGGGAAATACATGCTCATGACCTAAGTCTAGGGGTTATACGTACCCTGCAACTTGGGCCAAAATGTAAACATCCTTCCCAAGTCCCACTGTCATTACTCTACTGAACTGGAAGGTGAGCCCACTCCAGGAGTGAAAGTCACAGTTTCTAAGTGCTCATGTGTTGTGCCTTACAGCTCAACATGCTGTTTTGACCCCAAGTCAGAGGGAGGGAGAGCTCAGGCAGTTAGGAACATGTAGAGCTGCACGATTAATCGTAATAAAATCGCAATCTCGATTCACCCCCCCCTGCAATCTCCATCACGCATTAACGCGATTTTCAGTGCAGTTAATGGAGTCCGACTTGCGGGTGACTCAGTGCGACTTGACTGTAAGTAGAAGTCAATGCAAGTCGTCTGAAGCCTCCCCAGGAACCTTTTTATAAGTTGGAGCGACTTGAGTATCTCCTATCTGGGCAGACTGTCAAGTCTGAGATCATTGCTGATAAAAGAAGCAAAGAGATACAATGTTTCTAGTTATCAAAGGAATGAACTCAGGTGTATAGAAGAGTTTGGTTTAACCATTTAAAGACAAAATCTGTTCTGACATTTGTTTCTTACAAGTAGAAATCCAGTATTTTCTGCTAGAAAATTACTTAGAACCCCTAAACATTATATATTTTTTTAAGCAGAGACCCTAGAGAATAAAATGACGGTTGTTGCAATATTTTATGTCACACAGTGTTTGCGCAGCGTTCTTTCAAATGCAATTTTTTGGGAAAAAAAAAACTAAACAGTGCTGTTAGCCCAATTTTGGCCAGCATCGTGCAGCTCTAGGAACATGCATTGTACTTGGGTGACACCGGTAGGAATTACATTTTCTGCTACTATCTACAAACATCTTCACTATTCTACATTTATTGATTCACCTACTAATAAAAAAACATAATTCACTGTGTTTATAAATTTTAGTCCTATAGCATACAGTCTCTGACAAAAGTCTTGTCGCTTGTGTACAAATTGACTGAAGTGCCGCTGAAATATATTTCTAATCAAGATTTTTTTTACAAGAAATGGCTCATTTTAGTCCCAACAGCTTTTGTAATAATGTTTCAGTGCAAAACGAAACTGTCAAAAAGTATTCTAATATTCACAGCTTGGTAAAGCCCATTGAGTCAATTTTTGCAAAGACGTAAGTGTTGTCGCCTTGTCATATGAGCTTCACCTGTGACTAATAATGGATCAATTAGGTCTCAGGTGTGTATAAAAAGAACCCCAGTACACTAGACCTTCACATCAACTGCAACTAGACCTCTGTAAACATGCCTAAGATTCACCCTGAGACTAAAGTTTTGATTATCAAGAGGCTGAAGACCAGATCGACTGCTAATGGGGTAGACACCTTCAATGTGTCTCAGCGTCAAGTACAGAGGATAAAAAAAAGATTTGAAGAGACTGGAGATGTTTTTGACAAGCCCAGGTCAGGCAGACCCCACAAGACAACTGCTCGAGAGGACCGTTTGTTGGGTCGAAAATCCAAGGCCAGCCCATTTTCCATTGTAGTAGAGCTCCACGAGACCTGGTCACCTCAAGTCCCTGTGTCAACCAGAACAGTTTGTCAGATTCTGTCTCGAAATGACCTCCATGGTCGAATCAGTGCCCAGAAGCCAGCACTAAACAAAATACAATTGAAAAACCGTATGGCATTTGCCAAGGCCCACAGCCTGCTAAAAGGATGGACGCTGGAAAAGTGGCAGAAGGTGGATTTTTCAGATGAATCTTCTGTTGAATTACACCACAGTCGCTGCACATATTGCAGGAGACCTACTGGAGCCTGCATGGATCCGAGATTCAACCAGAAAATAGTGAAGTTTGGTGGCAGAAAAATCATGGTCTGGGGTTACATCCAGTATGGGGGTGTGCGAGAGATCTGCAGGATGGAAGGCAACATCAATAGTCTAAAATACCAAGAAATCTTAGCTACCTCTTATATTCTCAACCATAAAAGAGGCCAAATCCTGCAGCAGGATGGTGCTCCATTATACTTCCATCTCCACATCAAAGTTCCTCAAGGCAAAGAAGATCAAGATGCTCCAGGATTGGCCAGCCCAGTCACCAGACATGAACATCATTGAGCATATGTGGGGTAGGATGAAAGAGGAAGCATGGAAGACGAAACCAAAGAATATTGATGAACTCTGGGAGGCATGCAAGACTGCTTTCTTTGCTATTCCTGATGACTTCATCAATAAATTGTATGAATCCTTGCCAAACCGCATGTCCTTCAAGCTCATGGAAGTCATGCAAGATATTAAATTTGGATCTCACAGCACCAGTACTTAATTTGCTGACATATTTTTGTATTTGCAGTAAATTTGTTAAATTTCTGTATAGGCGACAAAACTTTTGTCTTGCGAAAATTGGCCATTCTGTCTTGATTAAATGATAAATCTTTTTTCAGTGAAACTAATTTATTTCAGTGCATTTAACATCATTTGGGAGGGTTTTAGCTTTTAATATGAGCTATTTCTAACACCAATTGATTAATTAAAAGTCAGGTTAATAGCAGGTGTTTCTACAAAATAGATAAGCGACAAGACTTTTGTCAGGGACTGTATATTCAAAAACTTTAGACAGAAATGAGAGTGATCTACTAAAGGAGATGAGAATGTTCACGCAAATGTGTCAATTATCCAATCACATGCAGATGCAATAAATAAACTGGGATTTTCATTCATATGTTTGGATAATTGAAGTGACCATTTTATACAATTTATTGGCTGGATTGAAGTGAAATGAGTTTGTTTCTATGATACTTATGAGGAGTCCCCTCTTTGGAATATATGTGCCTTGACTACCATGCTATCATTATAGTGATTTATTCACCTTGGGTCTGGATGGTTCCCCATTGGAAAGTTGGTCCTTCTATTTTAAGATTATGTGTACAAGACCATTGTCTGTTTATTGATTGTACCTGAATTTCCCACCCAAGAGACAGTGGCTTCACCTTGGCTTACTCATTTGCACCTCTATGGGCAACATACACATGTTATGAATTCCAGTCTACCCTGCTGGCTGATGTTAAAGATTAGGAGTGGGTTCCAGTGTACTTATTCTGTCACATGTGCTCCTGAAGAAGGCTTCCTGAAACTTTGAATGTTGTGAACCCCTATGTGGAGAATAATTTTTAATGTTGTGTAATAGATTTTTAGCGGTATATAATAAAGTTGTTTTTATGGTACTCAGTTTCTCTTCTATATGTCCACACACACTACATATTATGTCTATAGTTGTACATGATTTGATGGGATGTGGACATATAGCACACACAATCTGAGTTTTCACCCCACTATAAGCTGCAAGTTATTGTGTTAACATTCGCAACCCTTTTGGTAAATCAGCCTATCATTGCCAATGTGAACCTTGTAATCCCAAATTAGTGACAAGTATTGAGAGATACAAATAAACAACAAAGTAATTTAATCTATCATAATCTTTCAGAACCTTAAACACCTGGAAGAAAAACAAACATCAGAAAGATCAGAAAATGGTTATTTTGGATAGCACTCACCTTGCTTGTCTCTTGACTGTCCGGGTCAAATGGCACCTGCTTGACAGCTAGTTCCCTCCCCCTGTCCACATCGTAGCAAAGGTAGACTTCCCCAAATGCTCCTCTCCCAAGCAGCTTACCCAGCCTCCAGTTCTCTGGGGCCTGTGGGGCTGTAACACAATGATTTTTATTACTTCATGTTTGGCCCGATATACTTATTAGCAAACAAAATCGATGATGCTATTATCATTGTACTGTATTTTACAAGCCCATATGAAGTCTCACTTGTGCGACTTGGGACTGCAAAGTCGCATGACAAATCGTACCCCATGATTTTCAATGAGTACCATTCATATCTGTGCAACTTTAAGTCGCAGCGACTTCAAAGTAGTCCCTGTACTACTTTGGTCTGACTTTGATGCGACTTGTGGTCCATAGACCTCAGGATTACACAGGCATTGCTTCAATTCGCAAAATTGTGGCAAAAAATTGCGGCAATTTCACATGGTTTTCAAGTCATACAAGTGTGAAAGGGGACTTATGTTATCATTTTTCAATAATTGTAAATGCCTCAAAATACCCTTTACTCTTATTGGAAATGCAATTCCAACGCTTCCACTCCAATGCTGGCAGAGCTGGGTAACAGCAAAACCATTTTTCACAATGGTCCTCATATAGACATCATTGGAGAGGGAGTGTGTCAGACCAGGTGTCTTTTTTTTTTTATCACGTATATATATATGTGCACAAAATACTTACATTTCTTGCAGGGATCGGCAGGTGTGGAATGTATGAATGCTAAGTTTTTCTCTGAGCTGTTCCACCTTTTCTTTCTGGGCTCATCAAACTGCAGAGTACTGTCTCCATTAACACTTCTCGTTCTGCTGCTGGGACTCAGCTGGAACAAATTTTCTGGGGGTACGTAACTTCTAGGAAATGTCTGGCGACCTACACAACACAGTGATAAAAGACCAACAATCTGTTGTATAAAGAAAATGACTGTAAAATGTGATATAACAAGAAAAGTAGAGGGTGTGACAGACTCTTTGGGCCTACAGTGTCATCCGAACCATTTCCAATTGTCCTCTCCATCACCAACACCTCGAGTAAGGCCAGCCATACATGGAATGATTTTCTTTCTTGCAACCATGGGTTGCAGGAAAGAAAATAGCTTGATTCCCCCATCAACACAATCACTGTTGATGGGGGAATCCCTCCCGCGGAGCCATTGTGTTCTCCTGGCGGGGGGACAGGGGAAGCTGTCCCCACCAGGAGAACACAGTGATTACTGCTAGCAGCTATAACAGCCACTTGCATGTAAAATCTGGCAAGCTGGTTGTACCAAAGTTGATCGATTGATAAACATGGGTACATACAGCCTGCTCATAAAGGGTTCAAATTTCAGCCATTTCCTGCTGAACCGTCTATGGCCAGCTTAAATGTACAGCCGCATATTTTTGGTGTAACCTCCAGGGCTAGTCAAATGTACAGCCTATGTGGAGCATATTAATAAGAGGATAGGCACACACAGTACATTTCCTGTGACTGGAGGTGGTGGAGCCCTGGAAGAGAAGACACTTCCCCTGAGGGGACAATATATGCAAGGTTGATGGGGTCATGAGAGCTGGGGGATTGTTATATGTGCAGGAGTGGTTATGTAGTTTGGGAGTTTTATATACTGTAGGTAATGGTGTGGGCATGTTGTAGGCAAGTTGTAGGTTTAGGGGGTGTTAAGTTTGCAGCAGTAAATTCTGACTTTTAACTCAGGTGAGCATTCAATCTTGCACTGGGACGCATGTGTTGCAAGCAAAACCAGTTTGTAAAGGCAAAATTTTGAGAATAAGTGCACCTTTGTAATAATTAGTAACTGTTTTAAATCATACATGGTTGATACTAAGAAGCTTGCAATGCTATAATTGTAGTTTCTATAATACAGAAGTACCCTGGAGGCACCAATGTCTGGCAACTGAACAGTTAACCATACATTAATCTTGGGTGAGAAGGCAGAGAAAAAGCTGATATTCTGGAATTTATTACAGTTGTTAAATGTGCATTCATTCTTTAAGCTCTGTAGAACATGAGATAAGGCATACAGATAATACTAAATAAGAAATGTCCCAGTAAAAATGGTTAAATATGATGTGTATTGTTTGAACAAACATTCGTTATTACAGATGGTTTTCTTTTCGGAGCTACCTTGATCCACTTACCATCACTGTATTCCTTCCGACTTTGGGAAAAGTGATACTGACGGGGAAAAGTGCCTCCTTTACCAAACCTCTCATACAAGGGAATTTCAAAATCTAAAAACAGGAACAATGGAGAGAACAATGAGTTTAGGAAAACAATACAAATATCAAGGGCTGGAATTATGATGTTATCTGACTTACAGTAAGAATGAACAAATAACATGTAGCTGATATCTAAGGCTCCTAAACTTGACTTTAGGAGCTTTTGGCTTTTTTTGCCAAAGCTCCTAAACTCAACTCTATAAAAACCTATGTGTAAACATACGCTTTTAGGATCGTTTAGGAGCTGCTGCAGTTAGGGGAGGTTCAACCTCACCTAACCTCCCTCTCCTGAACGCAGAAGAATCATAGAAGCAGAAAAAGACGGAGTAGTCAATTGAGTCTGCCCATTTTTTTTTTCATTAACCTCGTTGTCTGACTATAAATTTAAGTTTATACCAAGCATGTTTGAAGCCGTGTAATGTTGACTGTCTCACTACTCTCTGTTGGTAGTTTATTATAATCATCAACCGCCCTTTCAGTAAAACAATACTTTCTAAGATTAGTTTTGAACTTTCCTCCAGTTAGTTTGAGGTCATGCCCCCGTGTTCTTGATTTTGATTTCATAGGAACATTTTGACCGCCAGCCGCAAAATCGCAGTAAAATTATGCCGCAATTTTGCCATGTTTTGTGTTTTCCCATGGCTGGCAGTCAAAGTAGTTCAAGTATACATGAAGCCCAAAGCCGGCCAAAGATGGATCGAGATTCAACCAGTTCAGCAGAGACTGGCTGAATTTAGATCCATGTATGGCCACTCTGGTTGTACGCAAATCGATCTATTGATTTGTACAACCAGCCTGTCGGGTTTTTCCCAAATGATTAGTGTGGCTAGGTACAGTCAGCAACACTAATCATTGTGTTGTGTTCTGCTGGCAATGAAGGCTCCTTACCGGCAGAACACAATACTGCTGCGGGAGGGATTCCCCTCATCAACACTGTGTTGATGAGAGAATTGAGCAGTTTTCTTTCCTTCCATAAGCCAGCCATAGATGGATCGAATTTTGGCCAGTTCAGAAAGGGACCAGGCGAGATTTAATCCATCGATTTGGGTACAACCAGCATGTCAAATTTTTAGCATGCAATTATTGCCAACGGCTATAGCCACAAGCAGTAAGCATTGTGTTTGCCCGGCAGGGACAACTTCCCACAAAATCACCCCCACACCTTCCCTTCGCCGGGAGAACACAATAGCTCCATGGGAGGGATTGCAGGAAACAATCCATGACCTGCTTTGGAAAGGCTTTATAAGGGAGTGTAAACCATTCTGTATAAAATCACCTATCTGCACTTGACCAGCACTCTATTGCACCATGTTAACAAACAACTCTAAGGCTGGCCATAGATGGTGCGATTTCCTAACCTGCATCCATGGGTGTTAATGGGGGAATCCTTCTCACGGAGCTATTGTGTTCTCCTGGCAAGGGGGCACAGGGAGCCACCCCAGTCAGGAGAACACAATCATAAATGCTAGTGGCTATAGCTGCTGGCAATAATAGCATGCCGAAAATCAGACATGTTGGTTGTGCCTAAGTCGATCGATAGATTTGGGTAAATTCAGCCTGCCCATAGGCGGTTCAAATCTAGGCTGGTCCCTGCTGAATCGGCCGAGATTTGAACCATCTATAGCTGGCTTAAATGACTCTGTAATTACAATGGAATAGGGAGAGGGTGGAGTAGGGAGTGGGGCATTGGGGAAGGAGCAATAGCATTTGGGAGAGGTTTATAACGAGTTGATTGTTCCTCTTAAGCCTGGTTGTATGGTGTCTGTGCAGGGGCCCAATAGAAATCAAATAATTCTCTGTTCTGGCTAAAATGACCAGATCAGGAAACTGCCATCTCATGTCTAAGCCGGGTGCACGCCAACAGTTTTTTTTTGGCATGAAAAAAAACTAACAGCTCTGGTCGAAGACACTGTACTATCCATGCAACGTTAGTACAGGGATCTCCCACACTGAGCCGTCATGTTCCATGTGCCATTGGCTGAGAGAGCTGATCGGGAGTCTGTTGGCTGCTGATTTTCCAGCATGCACTTTAGGACAGACCGACATCCACACGGGCAAAATGTCAGACATTTTTGTTTTGGAACTGGCAAATGTCTCCTGACATTCTTCCTGTGTGTGCAGGGCTTAAAGCTGGCCATAGATGGAGCGATTTTCTTTCCTGCAAGCATGGGTTGCGGGAAAGAAAATTGCTTGATTCCCCCATCAACAAAGTTAGTAAAATTGTGTTCTCCTGTTGGGGAGCTGTCCCCACTAGGAAAACACAGTGATTATTGCTAGTGGGTGTTACAGCCGTTAGCAATAATCGCATGTAAAATCCGAAAGGCCGGCTGTATCCAAGTAGATCGATCAATCAACTTGGGTACATTCAGCTTGCCCGTACATGGTTTGAATCTAGGCTGGTTCCTGTTGAACTGGCCGAGATTCTAACCGTCTATGGCCGGCTTAATGCAGTAATTTAATATGAGTGTAAACTAGTTTGGTTTTATTCAAATACTGCCAAATAAAACACTGAATAGCACTGATGGAAAACCATGATAAAAAATAATTAACATGATTTTTGTGATTAACTTTGAACACTAGAATGTCAGGAAAATACTCTTGATACTTAGTTGTGTGACCCAATCCACTGATTTGTGGAAGAAATGTTCTTTGGCTTCCAATACGATGTTTAGCTGGATTTCTACAAGGGGCCTGTATTAAAACTGAGGAAATATCTGTGTTCAACATCAGACCAGATTCTACTTGCCATTCCTCAAGTCCATGTCTGACTTTTTAATCAGCAATCTGATTGAATGATACAGATAACACAAACTTTTTCTCTCCTCCACTCCTATACGAGGACCATGACGTTTCCCAAACTTTTAGTCCATTTCTTTCCCCCTCTCATTTCCTATCAACACAACCAGCATGAAGTTGACATTTGACCTCTCACCCCGAGGACATAAGGGGTTAAGAAGGAGAGAGACACAGAGGTTATACTAGTTATACTTATCCTAAGTTTCATGAACTTTATTACCTAAACAATCGAAGCTGTCTTTCAGCTGACCTTTTCTTCTCGGAACTGGCGTAGAAAAAGCTGGGCTGTGGGCCAAAACAAGAACCATTCTGTTACATGGGGATTCCCCAGAAATAAAATAACCACAAGACTGTTAAAGAAAACATTCTGCTAACAAGCTCTGCATGGGCCTCAGAGACCCGACAGTAACTGTGTACTCTGGGTGCCGAGGAAACAAGACACATCTGGAGAGACGGATACTAAATAGAGGCTCTTCTGGTTCATATATATATATATATATATACAGACCTATGCATAATACACAACCACTGATACATGAGTAAAGAAAGATAAACATGTAGCTTATAAGATCCATTTAGATGTGAACTCTTTCTCATTTTCACAATGATCCAGTATCAAAGCTGAACTCCAGGCAAATAGCGAAATACACGCATGAAACAAATAGGGAGCCATTTTATTTGTCACCTGATTTGTATTTCTATCCATCCAGTTCCTAGTTTTGCTACAGAGCAGAAACTTCTGCAGTCAAGCAATACTTTCATGTCTTGTCCCCCACAGCCTTTGACTGGACAGTGAAAGGAGAAACAGTGCACTGATCAGCTCATCTCTGCCATTCTACGTGTTCCTCCTATCAGCATGTTTATTGTTCTACAGCACAACTGCTTGGCTCCTTGTGCTGCTTCTCCCTTCCCCAGTTTAAGCTCTGCTGTACAATGACTTGCATTAATAAAATAAATGTAAGGGTGTATTAATAAATACAGGGCTGCATTAACCTTATATTTAATATCGACCTGCAGTTCAGCTTAAACCAAATGCAGTAAGATATGTGATATTAGGAGCAGCAGATGGGTTTGTGCACTACAAATACAAAAAAAAAGTATATCACACCATATGAACAATCAGCAATGTAAATAGTAGCATGGGTGATCATGTACTGAGGTCAGAGATGTGATTGTAAATGTCTGCAAGTGTACCCTTGCCTCTCCAAAGGACCTACAACAAAGCACAATACACGGCTTTACATTCTGACATTTTTCTTTTGAACTGGACTTTTCTTATATTCTTCATGATTGAATTTGTATTCTACTTTCATTTGTTTTACTTAGTACACACATCTAAACAAATACACTGCACTCTGCAAGTGCAGTTGCTCTAGAGCAGGGGTCTCCAAACTTTCCAAATAAAAAAGCCAGTTTAATGTCTTTCAGACTTTAGGGGGCCAGACTAGAGCCAGTGGGAGTAGAACATGTCTTGGTTTCAGTGGGAGGATTAGTGGCCCATCGTTGGTGTCAGTGGATGGATTAGTGCCCCATCGTTGGTGTCAGTCGATGTATTAGTGCTTCATTGTTGGTGTCAGTGGAAGGAATAGTTCCCCATTGTTGGTGTCAGTGGAAGGAATAGTGCCCCATCGTTGGTGTCAGTGGATGTATTAGTGCCTCATTGTTGGTGTCAGTGGAAGGAATAGTTCCCCATTGTTGGTGTCAGTGGAAGGAATAGTGCCCCATTGCTGGTGTCAATTGAAGCAATTCTGCCCCAGGGTTTGCGTTAGTGGAAGAAATTCCTCACAGTTGTTGGTGTCAATGGCAGGAATTGTGCACTTTTGTTGGTGTGACTAGGAGGAATATTGGTGCCTTGTTGGCATCAATGCAAGGAAAATTGCCCCATCGTTGGTGTCAATGGAAGGAATTGTGCCCTATTGTTGGCGTCACTGGAAGGACTTGGAATAGTACCACAAGGGCCGGATATAAGCAAGCCAAGGGCCGCATCTGACACCCCCCCCCCCCACACACAATGATAAGGTTCAGGAAGGTCACTGCGGTTGTTATCCCGTGTTAAGGAAGGTAACTGTGGTTGCTACCC